>CM051273.1:18005755-18010755 GCA_027921565.1 Artemia sinica
ATGTCAAGGGTTAATTTAAAGCTGAAATATCGGAAGGGTAACTACCTCCCGGGAAGTTATGATGTTGGTAGACTCCAGGATGAGAATTTGAGAGAAACTTTCCAGGAACAGTTGAGTACTAAACTTGAGAGTTTAAAATTTGATAATGTGGAAGATGGTTGGAAATAATTTTAGAAAAATAATTTGTGAAGTTGCTGAAGGTGTATTAGGGAAGAAAGCTAAACTGCAGCTAAGAATATTAGTGAAAAAGCTTTATGTTTAATAGAAAGGAGAAAGGACTTGTACAAGAATTATCTGAGTGATAGATCGTATGAAAATAAAAGAAATGTAAAGAAAGTGGAGAAAGCATTAAAATATGAACTAAGGAGGTGTGAAGTGGAGGCCATGGATAAAATTGCCGAGGATCTGGAAGATGCAGCTAGACGGCATAATAGTAAAATATTGTACTGGCACGTTAACAAATTGAGAGGGAGTAGTCAATCCGGACTTGGCCCAGTTAGATAGGAATGGGGTCGCAATTAGCGATAAGGAAAAAAACTAAAGAGAGATGGACGAACATTTTGAGAATTTGCTTAACCGAGATAGAGTTGCAGGAAAAAATATAGAGGAAAATGAAAAAGTTTGTGGATACATGGATGTGAAGGGAGATTTGTTTTGTGAGGAGGAATTAGCAACAGTACTAAAAGGATTAAAGAATAATAAGGCTCCAGGTGCTGATAGGGTGGTAAATGAGTTTTTAAATATGGTGGCTCTGAGGTTAGAAATAGTTACTGAAGATTATGAATATGATTTTTGAAAAAGGGGCCTAACGATTTTAGGAAAACCTTAATTAAGCCACTTTATAAGAAAGGTGATAAAAGTGAGTGTGGTAATTATCGAGGCATTAGTCTGGTCTCTGTAGGTAGTAAATTACTTAGTAATATGATACTTTTTAGACTGAGAGATGCCGTAGACAAAGTTTTAAGAGAAGAGCAGTGCGGTTTTAGAAAAGGTAGAGGATGTGTCGACAAATTTTCACTCTTAGGCTAATAATGAGAAGTGCCTGAGTTTTCAAACACCTTTGGTCCTCAGTTTTATAGATTTGAGCAAGCGTTCGATTCTGTTGATAGAAGAGCTTAGTAAAGGTTTTATCCTTGTATTGTATACCAGACAAATACATTAAAGTGATTAGCGCTATGTACGAGAATAACACTGCTGCGGTTAAGGTAGGAAATGAGGTTAGCAGCTGGTTTTGTATTAAATCAGGAGTTAAACAAGGTTGTGTTCTATTCCCCTTTATATGGATTATTTTGATGCACTTTGTTTTAAGGAGCACAGAAAAGGCATGGGAGACCACAGAATCAAATAGGGAGGAAAAAAGTCTCCTGGACTTGGATTATGCTGATGATTTAAGCATCCTAGATGAAAGTGTGAGCAAAATGAATGAAGTTTTAGAGGTTTTGCGAGTTCAGGGTGCTAGAATTGGTTTGAAAATTAATGTTAGGAAGATTAAGTCACTAAGGCTAGGAATAAGTGAAGATGAAAAGGTGACGTTGGGTAATGAAAAGATTGATCAGGTGGGCAGCTTCACTTACCTTGGTAGTATTATTAGTAAAAATGGTGGGAGCAGTGAAGATGTTAAATATAGAATAGCCAATTCTCAGGGTGTTTTTTTCACAGTTAAAAAAAGTTTGGAAGAATAGGAAAATAAATTTACAAACCAAGATTAGAATATTAGAAGCTACAGTGGTGACAGTGGTCAAATATGGCTCTGAAGCATGGACGCTCCGAAAAGCGGATGAAGATTTGCTAGATGTTTTCCAGAGAAATTGCTTAAGGATTGTTCTGGGTACCCGGCTGACTGACTGTATTTCAAAAAATAGGCTATACGAAAAATGTGGTTCAATACCGCTCTCTAGGGCTATAATGAAAGAAAGGTTGAGGTGGCTAGGGCACGTTGTGCGGATGAAGGATGACAGATTGCCGAAGATTGTTCTTTTCGGCCAACCATCTAAGGCTAAACGGAAAGCAGGTCGTCCCCGTCTGGGGTGGGAGGACGTCATAAAGAAAGATTTAAAGGAAATGGGAAACTTCGTGGGCGGGTGCAAAAAGGGAGGCTTTGAATAGATTGGGGTGGAGGAGGAGCGTGCGTAGCTGTGTTGGCCTCAGGCGGCTTGGTGCTGCGGTGAGTTGTTAGTAGTAGTATAGTATATATGTTGACAGATCAAGATTTAGATTTTCTAGATAACATCAATCTATCAGAGTTGCTTTTCAGTGGACTTCATGATCCTATTTTTATTCTACAAAAATTTCATGTTTCTAGCTTGAATAGTTCAGCTGTTTTGACAATGCGCGGGTATACGAACAAACACATGAAGACACTCACTTGATTTTGGGTATATGGACCATCAGCTTGCTTTCCGGCTCTTTTCTTACAAAAACCCCACTTGGTAGCGTTTCTATCCCTTCACTAGCCAGGGTCTCCTCCCTTCGCTCTCTACGGTCTTCATTTAATTTTTTTTTAATTTTTCTAGATAGCTTCCTTTTTTGGAGGTTCACAATAGGTCTTGAATAAAATCCCCCTGAAGCGTGCAATTTTGCGACAAGCCTACAGCCGTACAACAAGGAAGAAGATGAAGTCCCAATCATAGCACTATTAAGACTTCAATGGGGGATTAAAAAAAAATCTTCTAAAAATGTCAAAGGCGACTGTTGGGAATTGTGATGAGGCTCATTGGACGACAAACTGTTCGGATACTAGAATACCCATAATACAAGTCTAATGCCCCGTTTAGCTCGCCGTTTTACGGATAAAACACCAATTGCACCAGCCAATTGAAAACCCAGTTTTCCGGTGATGCGCTGAAAAAAAAAAAATAATCCTCGCGTTTCTATTGACTGATTAGCATTCCGTTTTGTCTGTAAAGCGCCAAATGAAAACAGCACGTCTTCATACCTCGATACGTCTCGATTTAATACCGGCCTCGATGCAATATTAAGGTTCATGTTCCCTGCAAAACATGCAATTTTGTGACAAGCCTACAGCTGTACCTTATACCGAGATGACTAGATGCTTATATCTAATTCTGTAGCGTTTAGCCAAAAGGGGACAAGTCGCCATTTACAAATTTTTCAGGAGGACAAATTTAGTGTTAAACTGTTTCGATCAAATCAGTAAATTGCGAGGTGAAAAATAGGAGATACCTACTTAGCTTGGTATTTCATGAAAAATCGAATGAACTTACTCAAATCTGTCTGAATGTAAGGATTTAGAAGATACGGGACTAATCCCATTTTGGAGAGATTTTGCTTTTCTGAGGTTTTTACATAAGCCTCACATATCTTGGCCAAAAGGGTCGTCCTCGGTCGGGGTGAGAAGATATCATAAGAAAGATTTAAGGGAAAAGGGAAATCCCTGGAAGGGTGTAAAGAGGGAGAATTTGAATTGGTTGGGATGGAAGAGAAGCGTGCGTAGCTGTGTTGGCCTCAGGCAGCTTGGTGCTACAGTGAGTTGTTAGCAGTAGATCTAAATTTGCTTCACAAATAAGAGATTTCAACATTTCCCTGTGTTTTTGCCTATTTTCAGTATATTGTTTAATCTAAAAAAAAAAGAAAAAAAAGAAGAAAAACTGCAAAGCAAATTTCAAAAGTCTGATTCGGTAGATGGATAAAAGCTGAATCTGCATCGAAAGAAATTGTATCGAACGAAAGCAGGATTAGTTTCAGCCACACACAAGCTACAGAACACAAAGCTTGACTACTTCAAAGCTCTGACAATTTTATCTAAGCAAGTAGGAATAGTTTGCAGAAAACTACGCATCCTGAGTCCTGGAACTACAATATTTCAACGGAATATATATATATATATATATATATATATATATATATATATATATATATAATATATATATATATATATATATATATATATATATATATATATATATATATATATATATATATATATATATATATATATATATATATATATATATATATATATGTCCAAATTAAGGGTGCGCCTGTGAGATTTTAGAAAATTATCTGAACCTCTCCTTTTTTTTACATAACTCCAGTACGAGAAAGAGAGAGAGAGAGAGAGAGAAGAGAGAAAGAAAAGGGGTAAAGAATGACTTACCCTGCTGCTTGTTATACCTTCCCAGGTGGATGCTAGTTTGATCAAAACCCTTTCTTTGGAAATCCCTTCTTCTTCATACAACTGAATGATTTTTTGGGCCTTTTTGATACTTCCCTCTTTGTCAAACGAAAGCCTACAATAAAAATGAATAATCTTGTTTTTTAAATTAATTAATAGGTTTTGTAGTTTTTATGTACCAGGCTTTCAACAGTCATTTGGAAGCAATAATTATTGGCCTTTCCCTCTCCCCATTAATAATTTTAATTAAAAAAAAGGGAAAAAATAAGGTTGTGTGAAAGGAGTCTTGACAAATGCCCACTAGACTTTCCTCCCCTACGTGCAAGAACCCACGACCCAATCCCAGAAAGGCGTCTCTGAGATTCTCCCCAGAATGGGATCGGTGAGGGGAGTTTAACTTGAAATATGCTTGATATGTGCTAAACCACACAAAAATTTGCTAACTACCAATTCCATTTAAAATATTTCTACAAGAATAATTAATTTAGAAAAACAACTATTAATATCAAATTTTATTTTATTTCCTGTAGTAATTTGGGAAAAAATAATTTTTCAAAGTTGGTAAGGGTATTCAGTGATAGGGGGGGGACTCCTCAACAGGATAATAGAATATATTAATAGAAGATGTTAATTCACTACAAATAGCTGGAGGCAACATGAGTATATTTACTAAATTTGCTAAATATTAATTCTGTTTAATATATTTCTACAAGAAAAACTAATTTAGAATACAATTACTAACATGAAATTTTATTTCTTGTACAAACTTGGGAGAAAATATATTTTTAAATGGTTTAATCTAAATTGAAACAACCATGAAAAGGGTATTCAGTGATAGGAGATCAGTCCCTAAACAGGATAATAG
>CM051273.1:18015755-18078255 GCA_027921565.1 Artemia sinica
AATTATAAATAAATAATAATAAAAATAATATAATAGGCACACAAATAAGTAAAACAGATAAATTATACAGATAAATCAAATTAAACATTTCAGTCATATTCAATCATATTCATTGCAATTCGTTTTCAGTTCAAATACTACACTTCCCGGATTTTATATATATTCTTCATCTTTATGAATAATAAAAAGCAATGATTTTTTTTAGTCTTTTTCTTCAAAAGTTGTTGACATTTTTGGAAATATAGACGGTGCACTCAAAAAAAAATTCTAAAAAAAAAAAAAAAAAACACCTAAAACTTAAAAGGAAGAAGACACATTATGGGATCAGAAAATTTTAACAGGAAGGTAAAAAAAAGTTCAAAACTTTACAGCAGTAGTTATTATAATTCGTAATTGGGTTCATTCCAGTCATCTTAAGATGCATCATGGGCCATGGGCGTCAGGAGAGGGGGGGGCGAGGGGGACTGCCCCCCCCCCCTAGACCTTCAAATTTAAATTAGATATGGCTGAAAAAGCAGATGGTAGAAAAGCAGCTGATAAAAGGCCCTCCATAACACTATAGACTGCCCCCCCCTAGACAATATGCTGCCTACGCCCAAGTCATGGGCTATATGAACTAAAAGCAAAGAAAAAATTAGTTTTTAATAAACAATAAATTCTCTGTTTCTTAATTTTTAAATAATTCATTTAATTAAAACCGATTTAATTAAGCCAATAACTTGAACTAATTTTTAATAAGATAAGATTTATTCTTCATTAAATACACATACAATATTATATGTTACTATTCCCCCAAAGGCTCATTGGCCTGTAAAGAAGGGGGAAGACAAATGAATTACTTACTCAGAGATGAAAAACAAAAGAAAATTTAAATGATCACTTACTCAGAGACAGAGAGCAAAAGAAGAAGAAAATAAAATAAAAATAAAATAAAAACTTTAATACAAATAAAATAAAATATAAATAAAACAAATAAAATAAAATAGAAAAAAATAAATAGAAAAAAATAGACTAAATTAATTAAGTAGATTAAATAGACTCCAAAAAAATAAAATAAATAAAAATATACATAAAAATAACTTCTAAGAAGCCAAAGAATTTTAACAATTTTTTAAAATCCTATCCAATACAATTTTTAATCCTATCCAAAATATAAACAATCTTATACAAATATAAGATAATCTATAATATATATATATTATGGTATTATATATTATGTATATATTATAGTATTATATATTATGTATATATTATTATATATATATTATATATATATAATCTATAATATATAGATAAAATATATAGATAATCTATAAGATAATATTAAATAATCTTACCCTCCTTGAGACTTGCCAAAATCGATAGCTTTTTGCAATATTTTTTGGTACTGTTGCATAGATGCAGCCGACAATATGAGAGACGGATTTGTCGTGGCATCGGTCGGCTTATACTGCTTCATTGCTTAAAGAAAAAGAATTGGGTAAATTTTACAGAGTATAAAGACAGAAAGATAATTCACCAAAAATTGAGACCTCGTGTATTTAGGCTAGTACTTTTCAAAAGGTTTAGTCAGAATTGGATTTGATATTTTTCAACTTTTTTTAAATGACAATCAAAAAAGGGGTAGGCCCTATTTTTAAAAATCTAGGGGAAAATGATAAAGCCTAAGTAGAAATGCCCCCGCCTCCCAATTGGCGCCGATTGAAAAACAACCGTGAATCTGAAAACAAAGAGCCTAGTTGGTGAAAAAAAAACGACGATTTTAAACTAAGAATTTTATCTCCTGTCCCCCAGCAGCGTCAATTCACAAAATTTAGGGGGGGGGCAAAATTTACTTTAAAACTCTAGAGAGAGGGCAATTATAATGATTTTTATTTTTTTTTAACACCAATGCATAATTTTTGCATCAAATGAAAATATGGAAGGGGTAACCCAATCGAAGTAAAAATTAGTAGACAATTTAAAATTTTTCTACTAAATTTTTATTATCTACTAATAATTTAAAATTATCTACTAATAATTAAAATTATCTACTAATAATACAAAATAGCCAATTAATGAACTTAAACACAATGAAGCAGTGTTGGGGCGGAAGGGGGGATGTAAACATTTCTGATAAAATTTCATTGGGTGGAGATACATTTTTAAAGAAATTTAAGCTAAGATTCAGCTCAAGATGGTTAATATAGAACGCCTAATTAAGAATTTACGTCTGTACTTCCCAAGGATGTATTTTTCACATTATTAAAAGAAGCTATGCCATTCACACCCGTAACATAATTGACACGCCTTGACAAAGAATAAAATATGAGCTTTGAAAAATCTAGGATATAGATAAAATGTTCTCCCACCCGGACTAACTAGCAAGCTTATGGGTAACTGGGGCACTATAAACAAATGATGTTTATGAATTTATTATCTCATTTTGTGGCGGATATTGAAACGGACCAACTTTTTAGGCAGAGGAAGAGGGGTGGTGACTTTGTCCGTGGCACTCAGCCAAAAAAAGGGCAATACGAGGTCGTTGCCGAAAATCAGATCAGACAAAGAAGAAACGAAGGAGAATATCACTATCTTGTGATAACCGATTGTTTAGGCTGTAATTTCTCATTATAACTAATTACTGGTGATTTCAAGAGAAAACAAATGTCCAGTTGGAAAGGAAAGAAAAGATAATTGTTTTCAAAGGACACAAAAACACTAGATAAAAATGACCTTGTCTTTGTTTTCAACTAAAGAAATTTATTTTTTAGGTTAAAAAAAAATTAAAAGCATTGGTTTTTCATCCAACAATAAAAGAGAGATAAGATTGATGTAACATATTACTAATCAGAAGCATGTTTTTAACGTTTAACTACTTTAACTGAACTATTTTGATTCACTATAATGTTCACAATACAATATCGTACAAGAAAAACTTGGGTGGAGTCAAAATAAAAGTCATTGCATTGAAAATATAAAATTAAACTGAAATCATATGAGGAAGCACATCAAAATTATCGCCTTTATTTCCATCAATATAAATACTTTTTATTGTAACAATAAATTAGGAAGTCCTCAACGGGGGGTGCCACATGGGTTGTGCCTGCCAATCCTTGCCTTTGGGACTCAATCTCTGGGTTCTGATATTCGACCCATGGATACACATTCGTAATTCATATTTAAGAGGTAAAGAGGAATTGCTGTCATCTTTTTTGCCATACAATTCGCCAATTCGTTTTGCGCGACTGAATGTACTTTTGGAATAGTGACTGGCACCTGTCTCAACACATAGTTGGTTCAGATCTGGCAATTAAATTCTTCACAAACCTTCGAATTTTCAGAAGACCTTTTAGCCATAGATGACAATGGAGAGCCATCTAACTAAAAAATTCATAAAGAAAAGCATAAGAGATAAATTCTTAAGTCTTTGTAAAATTAAGGGCGTGGCCCCGCCTGTTCTCCTTAGTAAAATTGGCAGCTCACACCCCCCCCCCCCCCCCTACCACAACTTAAAGTAACAGTGCCAGCTAATAACGGCAAAGCAAGTGCGCCAGCCATAGCCCCTGAATCAAAGGAACAAGTAAGATCCTTTATCTTTTATTAGGATTCCCACAGTGGTTAGCCTATGAATAAAGATGAATTTATTCTAAATGGGCTTAGAGGGGGCTAAAGTAATAGTAATGGCTAATAATGGCGAAACAATTTAGGATTCCGGCTAATAATGGTGAAGCAAGTTAGAATTGCTTTCTGGGTCAGTTGAAATTGACACCGGCCAACGGCAATGTCATTAATTTCAGGGGGATCATGACACTAAAATACGGCATTTTTCAAATAGTTTCGTGGTAACGAACTGCAAGTAAAGAGCGACCCAGTTCAATAGTAACTGAAACTCTTAAGAACAGAGTTTTGATAACAATTTATGCGTAAAGGAATTGAATTTTTATGCTGATTCCAAATATATAAAGTTCATCAAGTTTAATGTAACCAATTAAAACTTACGAGCCTGAGAAAATATTCCCAATTTTCGAAAAAGGGGACACCCCCCCCCCTATAAAGTTAAGTGATCTTAATGGAAATCACGCCATCACATTCAGCATATCGGAGAACCTTACTGTAGCGGTTTCAAGCTCCTGTAGGCTATACAAAAATAGAGAATTTTACATTTTTGGTCAGAAGAAAGATCACAGATGCATGTTTATTGTTTTTTTTGTTTGTTTTTTTAGGGATAACCGTATCGAACCAGCGATGCTAGAAGATTCTGGAAGATCTGTTCACATATGTTATTTTTTTTTTGGGGGGGGGGGGGGATATACATTGTTTTTTTTTGTTTTTTTTTTTTGGGGGGGGGGGAGGTGTTTTCTGCGGGGGGAGGGGGGGGGGTATCCACGGAGAGAGTTTTCCGTGGGGAGGAAAGTTACTAGGGAGAAATTTCCATTAAGAATATTTCCTGGCATGATTGTAAAAATGGTAAGAAATTCCAGAAAGCAAACCAGTTTTTTAAACTAAAAGCAAAGAGCAACATTAAAACTTAAAACGAACAGAAATTATTCCGTATATGAGGGGACTGCCCCCTTTTCAACCCTCGCTCTTTATGCTGAAGTTTAACTCCTTGCCATAATTCTTTATGAAAGGCTGCTCAAACACATAGGCCATTGAATTTAAATGTAAAGTATTTTTGAAGAGCCTTAAGACTTCAGCACAAATATCGAGGGCTGAAGAAGGGGCACCTCCTTATATACGGAATATTTTCTGTTCGTTTTGAGTTTTAATGTTGCTCCTTAATTTCTGTTGAGAAAAAAACTTATTTTTTTACATTTAATTTTAACAGGAACATCAGGTGGTTAAATTTATAGTAACAATTTTGCCAAGCAATCAATTTTGCTGCAAATCAGTTAGAACTCAGATCTTCCCGCAACGAATGAGAATGTCACTACCAGCGATAACTTATTGTTTAGTCTAATACCCGACAAAGTAATGAAAGCTCACATTCGGAGGCAATTGATTCTTAAGACCAACTGAGGTCAAAATAATGGAAGACCTTGATTGTGATTTAGCATGACATGCCTCTTTTGCCGAATACTATGAGCTGCAATTCGTTCTTTACTATTGCTCAGCAACCACATATCATTGCTCAGCAACTGCTGCAGCAATGATGTTACTGAAGAAAAACATGCATTTTTATTTCACATAGAGGCCACATCGTCCTTATTTAAACTAACTAAAAGAAAAAAGTTTTTTCAACTGAAAGAAAGAAGCAACATTAAAAATTAAAACAAACAGAAATTATTCCGTATTCAAGTGAGGTTGCCCCCTTCTCAATATCTCGCTCCTCACGCTAAAGCTTTTTAGTACTTTTAAAAAACCTTCTTATTCTAGTTCAAGGCCGTACCCAGGATTTTTTTTCGGAGGGGTTTTTACTCAAAGATTTTTTTTTTGTGGGGGGGGGGGGGTAACAAAAAAACATACAAAATTTGTTTATATCCATTTTTGTTACGTTTTTACGAGTCAAAAAACATTTCGGGAGGGGTTCAAACCCCCTATCCCCCCTCTCTGGGTACGGCCTTGTTCTAGTTAAATGGCCCTTGTGTTTCAGGAGTCGTTCTTAAAGAATGGGACATAGATCAAACTTTTCGTTTGTTTGGGACAAATTGGAACAAAAAATTAAAGTCAAACGAAGATGCAGTTATGAATCAAAAAATAGATTTCCTTTTTAACATTATGTTTTGTTAATTAAAAAAGCACGTAGATGTAGCAATTTCCTTTAAAATGAACTATCAAACAGCTCTCTATGATGCTTCAATGTCACGCTAGCAGTGGAGTAAAAAAATAAAAAATAAAAAAGAGGACAGATCAGTGCTACCAATGCAAAAAAAAAGTGATTTTTCTTGTTGTTCAAGTCAGGAAAAAAAAAAAAATCAAAATCAAACGAAGATGCAGTTTTGAATCTAAAAACAGATTTCCTTTTTAACATTATGTTTTGTTAATTAAAAAAGCACGTAGATGTAGCAATTTCCTTTAAAATGAACTATTAAACAGCTCTCTATGACGCTTCAATGTCACGCTAGCAGTGGAGTAAAAAAATTAAATAAAAAAGAGGACAGATCAGTTCTACCAATGCAAAAAAGTGATTTTCCTTGTTGTTCAAGTCAGGGGACAGTAAGTTTCCTGAATAGGATTTCTGGCCATGGCAATCCCAATGGTGTCTTTTTTGTTTCGATCAAACGTCACTTTTAGGGGGTCTCGGGCTATTAATCAAAATCTCTTAAATTTGTTTGCAAACTAACATTTAACTATTAAGACTAATTTAGATAATAGTTACGATTCCTGAATCAGTTAGAAATGGCGATTTTTCTCACTTGCCAGTTGTTGTTTTTTAACATGCTTTTTATTTTTATTTGGTTACTATGGGCTATGGTTCGTTCTTTACTAGGCTGCAGCTGCTGCTGCAACCATGATTCCCCAATTTTACTATTTACTGCATCGGTACTTATTTAGTAGTCGATAAAGACGCGACAAGTGAAGTTACATTAATGCTAGTGAAATAAAACAAAATAGAATGAAAATATAATAGTTTATGAACAAATTTGGGCTATATATTTGCACATTAGGGGGGGGGGGGGGTTAAGCATAGCATATATTAAATATGTAACCTAACCTAGCCTAGGTAACTTTTTTTGCCCTTTTAACCCCGAAAAACTAAAGTTTAAATATCTTTCACAGAGTGAGCAATACCTCACTATGCAGAGGAAACCTGTTTTTCATTAGCATCTTTGACATCATATATGCGGTTCTTCTTGCGTGTTTATCGGCTACTAAATAAGTACCACTGCGTCTTTCAAGAGAAAAAAGATACGTAGCTGGAAAAGCAAGAAAAAGAATTGCTTGCGAAGGACACAGAAAGATTAGATAAAGATGAACTTCTCTTTGTTTTCGACTAAAGAGATTTATCTTATAGGTTATTAAAAAAAATCCCAAGCATTAGTTTTTCATACAGCAATAAAAGAGAGATAAGATTGCCATGAAATACAACTCTGTAAAAGTATACCTTTATACATTTTACTGCTTTAACTCAACTATTTTGATTTACTACCAACATTTAGGATACAATATTGTACAAAAAAAACTTATGTGGAGTCGAAATTAAAGTCATTGCATTGAAAATATAAAATTAAAATGAAATCGTGCATAGAAGCAAAGATAAATTTAACGCCTTTATTTCCATCAATATAAATTTTTTCATTTTACCAATAAATCAGGAAGTCTTCAACAGGGGGTACAACTATGGTTGTGCCTGCCAAATCCTTGGCCTTTGGGGCTCAATCTCCAGGTACTGGTACTCGACCAATGGATACATATTTGTAAATCATATTAAATAGGTAAAGAGGAACTACTGTCCATTGCTGTCGTGTTAAAGAGTATGCTCTAATGAGTGGCGTAAAGTGGGGAGAGACTTTGCCCGCCCTTATATTTTGAAAAAAAATACCTTTTTGAGGGTATTTTCATTTTAAAATGCCTTTCGTAGCATTTCCATGAAAAAACAAACAAAAAAAACGACAATTTGTTTAAGTTTCCATTTAACAACTAAAAACAGTCAGATTTAATATTAACCGTTAATTGAACTTTAATAATTGAACATTAATATTTCTGTTTATAGGGACTGTCATCTCAACTTGTAAGGTAAAAGTCAATCCTGTACTTTAACGCTAAAAAAAGCGCAATTGTGAAATACTGTGTTTGCGTTTAAAAAAAGAGCATTAGCCAGTACACACTCGAGAATTTGGATCTGGAGATCATACAATAACCGGTTTATACCTGTGAGTATTCGAAGAAAATTAGCTTAGGGTCAGTTGAAAGCTACGTTTTGGGTATATTTTTATTAAATATTTACCATATAGAAAATATTTTGGCTGGGTTAAATTATGTTAGGTTAAGTATTTAATGTAATGCGTTCTGCGCCCCCCCCCTACCATAATTCTTTGTTGTAGTTTCCATAATTTTGTTACTAAAGTATTGTATTTTCATCATATTTTGGTACTACGTCACTACTCCCGATTTAACCTCCAAGAGTCTCAAAAATAAAATTACCTTCGAAATCGCCAGTATCTGCGACAACCGTTGTAAATGTCTTAAGTTGTTCCAAACAATTCGCCATGTTTTCCGGATTTACTTCGTACTTAGCGTACCACCTACAAAATAAACGATTTAAAACTAAAAACACCATTGCAAAACAACACTGTTTTTACATAATTGCTGGTCATTCTTTCAACGCCTTCTTTACCCGAGAAAACGAAATATCGATTCAAGCGTGAAGGTGAATTTCTGAAACAAAAAGGCTGAGCCATGCGATTGACTGGTCATATATGACGGATCATTAGCTGATCTAATTCACGAAAAAAACTTCAAAGGTTCAAGGTTATTCCTGAAAGATATTATTTTTCAACGGTAAAACTAAAATAATAATAAAAAAAGGCTAATTTTATTGTTATACCCAAATGTACAACTTAACAAATGCATAACTAATTAATATAGCTTGTGTAAACGTATCCAAAACTGTAACAGCACATACAACATTTTCAAAATTTTACCATAGTCCAAAAGCTTTCCGTGCGAACGGTTTTTCGGTCATCACGAAAACTAGGGAGGGGGCGAAACTGTTTTTTTTCAAAATCTTTGGGAGTGGGGTTAGATATAAATCTACGATGGGGGGAGACCTACTGTTTAAACGTAGCCTACCTGATTTGACTGAATAAAAAATGTAATGGCATAACCTGTTCCAGATTTTTGAGAAAAGATTAAATAAAAGACCAAGTTTTTCCACCAAAAGTCATGAGCAACATTAAAAACTAAAACATCAGAAATTGTTTTGAGGGAGGCATTCTCTTCCTCGCCCCCCTTCTTTATGCAAAACTTTGAATCGGTTTCCCAATTCTTTAAGAATGATTGCTCAAAGACAAAGGCCATTTAACAAGAATATAAAGATTTTTTTGAAGCAAACTTCAGCGTAAAGAACGGGGGGGTGGGGCTCTTTACTCATATCTGGAACGATTTCCGTTCGTTTTAACGTATAATGATGCTCCTTAATTTCAATTTAAGAAACTTTTTTTTATCAAATTTTTGACCGTTTTTTAAACCATGCCCAGCTCTATCCAAGATGTGATGTAGAATACAGCCCCCGTATACCCCGACTCTTTGTTGTTAAATAGTATATATAAACAATTGTAAAGTTAGTGGTTGCATACAATTTCTCAGGTACCCAATTTCTTATCCATAGCAACAAGTGAAAAAAATGATTGAATGCATTTGAAAAAAAAAAATAATAAAATGAATAACTCAAGATTAGCTTGGATGCTAATGAAAAAAAAATATTCTTTTTTCAACTTACAAGTAAGATAAAAACTTAATACAAGCAGAAATTGTTCGGTATATAAGGGGGATGCCTCTTTCTCAACCCTTGTTCTTTACACTTAAGTGTTACTGTTCTTTAAAAATACTTCTTATTCAAATTCAACGGCCCTTGTGTTTAAGCAGTCTTTCTTAAAAGAACTGACAAAGTCCAGCGGCTTTAGCGTCACTGTAACTGCCTGCGAATTCGACTGCGACTGTGACTACTTCCAGTTGCAACTACTTTCAGGAAATACTGAGAAATACTGGAAATACTGCGGCTACTGCGACTGTGATCGCATTCACAGTCGCAGTAGCCGCAGTTGAAGTAATAGTAGCCCAAAAGTTTCAACTTAGTACCCTCAGCCATTCCTGTGACTTTGCACATAAGTCCTGTTGTACACCTGGATACACATAGTTTCTCTTGATTCGATTCGAAATCCTATGATATTTGGAGACTCAACTGCTGCATTAAAAGCATGTCTAAGTTGCAAATAAGTCCTGTTGTCCACCTGGATACATATAGTTCCTCTTGATTCAATTCAAAATCCTATGATATTTGGAGACTCAACTGCTGCAATAGAAGCATGTCTAAGTTTCAGATAAGTCCTGTTGTCCACCTGGATACAGATAGTTTATCTTAATTTAATTCAAAATCCTATGATATTTGAAGACTCAGCTGCTGCATTAAAAGCATGTCTAAGTTGCAAATAAGTCCTGTTGTCCACCTGGATACATATAGTTCCTCTTGATTCAATTCAAAATCCTATGATATTTGGAGACTCAACTGCTGCATTAGAAGCATGTCTAAAAAGCTTAATTAAAGTTGATTAAGTTATTTCAAAACGTTTTTTTTACACAAAGAGCTGTGGTTTGCTATTTACTAGATTATAGTTATTGCTACAACAATTATGATATGACTTCCTAAAGTTTTGCAAATTATAATGATACAGTGAAAAAAAAAGCACAATTCTTGGAATTGGCAATCATGTCAGATTAAGAAAAATCTTGGAATTGTCCCACTGTGACTAATCTTTCTACTGTCAAAAAAAAGAAAAAAAATAAAAAAATAAAAAAAAAATAAAATAATAATAAGCTGCCCACATTTGAACAGAGGCAGACAGGGATTAGGACCAGAACACGTAGGGTAATGACAGATATGTGCTGTAGGAAACATATGAAGTAAATAAGTGATTGAAGGAAGATGATTTTTGATATAAGATCCCAACACAATAATAAGAAGATCAAACCACTTGAGAAAGAGGCAGAATATTAATTAGCTTCTGGGTGACCCATAGGAAAATGCCAATGCCCTGAATAAGCAGTTTATCTTTTTACTTACTCCTCTTGATGATACCCCTACTCTGACCCCAGTATGGACTTAAAGGCTTTCCTGAAGAAGCTGCACCTGAATAATGTAGTGGGACATAGTATATTACACCAAAGGCTGCTTACAGAACTGCATGCTCAATTATAAAGAGTCTTCTAAAATCCCAAGATGAAAACCATATCCCCTAAGATTGGCATAAAGCCAACATAGCTCCCAAATATAAAGGTGTTAGCATGGAAAACAGAAGTAATGACTGGCCAATCAGCATCCCTTCTGTGGTTGCAGTTTTGACCCCCATCATGCTACAACCTGGAGCATAGACCAACCCATCATCATGCTCTGAAATTTTCAATTTCATTCCCTTAGCCTTTCCAGAGATGTGGCAGAAACACCCTTTTGACAACCTTGATGTCCTTTGCTTTAATTCAATATCCCCAAAAACATGCCCTGAAAGTTCTAACATAGTACCCTTAGTTATTCCTGGCTTTTTGCTCAGACACTTTTTTGATGATCTGGATACACATAGTATCTCTTGACCTAGTTTTACATCCCTCTAAAATTTCAACTTAATGCCATATTTTGTTCCTGACATATTGCTTGTATGCCACTTTGACAACCTGGATGCACTTAAAATTTACTTATTTAGTTCAATAGCACTATTATGATAAGTAGTAGCAATAGTAGTGACAGTCACAAGTAGTTGCAGTTTCAAAAAGTGATATGTAGTTGCAATAGCAGTTGAAAGCAACAATAAGTAGTTACAGTTGCAAGTAGTCACACTTGCAAGCAGTTGTTGTTGTAGTGGCATAAGCAGTAATAGCCTTAGTAGCCCTGAAACTTTCAGCTTAACACCCTTAGCCATTCCTGAGATACTACTGATATGCCATTTTGACAGTGTGCATGCACATAGTGGATTGATTCAGTTCAACATCCACCTCAACATTCAACTGAAAGTTTCAACTTAATTCTTTTAGCCATCCTAGAGATAATGCACATATGCTATATTGGCAAACTGGATAGACAGCTTCTTTTGATTTGATTAAAATCCACCCTCACAATCCCCTGAAAGTTTCAACTTAATACCCCTAGCTTTTCCTGAGACATCACACATGCACCCTTCTGACAACCTCAAGTGCAAATACCATAGTATCTTTTGACTTAATTCAACATTCCCAACAACATAGACTGATAGCTCCAATATAATGCCATTAGCTGTTCCTGGAACATTGCAGAGAGGCCCATTTGATGATCTGGGCACACAGGGTACCTTTTGACTTAGTCTCACATCCCCCTCAACTTTTCCTAAAAATTTTATCTTAGTACCCTACCTTTTGAGATACTATCTATTTTGACAATCTGGATGCACTTAAAAATATTTTGATTTAGTTCAATAGTAGTAGTAACCCTGAGAGTTTCAACTTAATGCCCTTAGCCATTCCTAAGATACATCAACAGGCAGTTTCAACTTGATACCCTATTCTGTTCCTATAGCACCTATGCCATTTTGAAAACCTGGATGTGCTTACAATCTTTTGATTGAGTTCAATAGTACTAGTGGTAGTAGCAGTGGCCCTGAAAGTTTCAGCTAAATACACTAAGCTGTTACTGAGATATTGCTGATTAACCATTTTGACAACCTGCATGAACATAGTGATTTTTGATTTGGCTTGACATTCTCCTCAACATTCCCTATAAGTTTCACCTTAATACCTTTAGCCATTTTCAGGACCAAGAGTCAAACATTTACCCCTTTCCAAAAAAGACTTCCTATTTATAATCCTCTAAGACTTTTAAAATAAAATTGCCTATGTTTTAAACTTCCATCAAAACCTTAGATGCACCTAGGGCATAACTTATAACACTTTACCTCCAGGCTCTGAGGGGTTGTTTTTACCCCACAGTCTTTGTTGTCTGATTTATTTTGAACAAAATGTCCATATGACTACCATATGAAGTGCCTTTGGAAAAAAATTACAATAATGAAACGTTGAAGCCTCATGGCCTTTACTATTGGCAATGCTACAGTGTTGCCTCTTATATTTATGCTTATGAAAATCCATTTTTTTTTTCCAAACTTAATTATTTTATACCTCAAAAGACAAATGAGAGAAATATTGAAACTTTACAAATAAACTAATTTCAAAGCATACAATAAGTGTAATCTGAAAAGATCAGGTTCTGGGCTATGATGATCTCATATGAATTGACCCTTATACCATAATTTTTAATGTTTTTTTTTTTTTTTTCAAATCTCTTTTCATTGGCTCTAGTTCTAAAAATGTAATTTCTATCATTTCAGCAGGATTGCAAGTAATGTTACTTTATTATTATTTTTTTTTAATATATACAGGATTGTAAAACTGACATAGGAAAGATGTGAACACACAGTTTGATTCCTTTTTTGTTTTCTTTCCAAACATAATAATAAATTCACTCACAAATACATCCCCCCTCTGATGGCCCTGTATGTAGCCCAAGGACTTTTTTATACTCCTTCCAAATATTCTAATTCAGTTGCAAATGTACCCCCTCCTCTCCTAATTATTCTGTATATAGCCCTAATGATGTATTTCTTTTTATATCAGTTTAACTGTACGTTATAGGTCCTATATTAAACCAGTTATCTTTTCAATCTCAAGTTTATCTTGTGTGTGTGATTACTACTACTATTAATAACTCACCACAGCACCAAACCTCCAGAGGCCAACACAGCTATGCACACTCCTCCTCCATCCTAATCTATTAAAAGCCTCCCTGTGTGTATTGTGTGTGTGATTGAGTGCATAATTTATCAAAACATGAAAAATGGTTCTATAAAAGCATATAATAATGGAAGAACATATGATAGTCCAAATAATGAAAAATATCCTGCATAATATGAAGCTTAGTATTTCATAATACATTCCCAGGGGATCATTGGGATCATTCAGGCTCTGGATGCATTCATGAGAGTTGTTTACTTCACTCAACTACTCATAAAGATTAACAAAAACCCCAAGGCTAATCTAGAATTGGTAAAATTCTATTCTAGGGGGCTTCTTGCTATCTCAGAAAGTAGTTGAGTGAGGTCAATGAAACTCTCAGAAATGTAACCAGAGCCTTAATGACATTAATTAAAAAACTTTTTCTACAAAATAAGTTTTTCAAAAAAAAAAAAAGTAAAGAACTCCATTAAACCAAAAATGAACAAAAATAGAATCAAATAATCTACCAAGCATACAACTACCACAAGTCAGTATCAATGAATAAATGAAACCCAAAACAAATAGAAATTAAAATAAAAACAGAGTCAAACTCAAAATGAGCAGAAATTAATATGAGTAGGGTTCAAAACCCCTATTCTTTCTAAAAGCCAGAACATAACTTGTACTTTACTGAAAAAAAAATCAAATATGCTGATATATGCTGATATTTATTCCTTAAAATCTTAAATAATTTTTGATTTCTTGAAGTTATAGAAGTGAAAACATTTAAAAGAATTTTTTTCAGTAAAGTACAAATTATATTCTGACTTAGGCTACAGATAATTCAGAGCATATAAGTACAACTCAGGGTAAGCTACAGGATAAAAGACCTCTTTTTGGAAAGTACTAGTTTTCTTTGGCATTCCAGAAAAACAAAGATGAGTTTTTGGATCACTCCTATTTTACTGCTGCATGATGCAATGCAAGTGTAGTAACAAGATCCCTGCCTTTTATCCACCTTCTTGGCAAAAGACATCATGAAAAAAATCCCTCCCACCCCCCCCCCCCGTGAGACCCCTGATTAAAGGTAAGTTACAACCTGTCATTACAGAAACAAAGAAGCATGTATCCGTTTTTGTTTAGATTTAGGCCTATAAATTTTCAAGTGTTTTCAAAGAAACCAACAATTGTACACAAAAAGGAATTTTCTTTCAATGAGCTAAATACAGAATTACAGTAGGCTACTTGGTAATTTCTTGCAGTTCACACTATTGACTCACAAATAAAGTAAACATACCACTTGATGCCTTTTTTATGCTCTTTCCAAATATAATAATCATTTTTGTTTGAAATTAATTTTACCCCCACCTCTAAATATACCAATTCAGGGTATATATTTTACACATTAGGGGGTGGGGGTAAAGCTTAAACTTACCTCTCATTTACATCAGAACTAAAATTTACCCCCCCCCCTTCCCTAATGTGCAAATATATACTCTGAATTGGTATATATAGGGGTAGGGGTAAAATTCATTTCTGACAAAAATGATTATTATATTTGGAAAGAGCATAAAAAAGGCATCAAGTGGTATGTTTACTTTATTTGTAAGTCAATAATATGAACTGCAAAAAATTTACTTGCTACTTGTGCACCAAAAAGTCAGTATACATGGAAGGTAAAATTCTACTTTAGCTAGTTTGGCTATCTTGGAAAGTTGCTAGTTCAGGAAAATGAAACTTTCAGGGATCGGTCTACAGGCTAAAGTATGTCCCAGGAAGGTATTTTGAAGTACCCACACCCACTCCTTCTCCCTCTAGAGGGTCCTGAAATTTGCCTGCATGACAGGTCTATGCCTATTGAAATTTTGACAAAACAACATTTCACCTTAATTTTCAGTTACAAGTTATTTTTTTCTCTGGATTTATTTCTGAAAATGCAATTCCTGTTATTTGAGTAGAATTTTAAGCCATATCAATATTTTTTTTTTAATTTAGGAAACATATTTGCATATGTTTAAAACCTTATAAAGTGAGATTGAGCAAAGTTGTGAAGCTGAAAACAATTTTGTTGTACTTTATTTAAGCAGAAGATCTATTTTGCAAGGTTTCACTTTTATAACACACAAATTTTTAAAGGTCATCAAATGGTCAGGACCCTCTATAGAGAGAAAGAGTGGATGTAGGCCTAGGTACTTCAAAATACCTTTCTGGGACATGCTTTAGCCTGTAGATCATCCCTGAAAGTTTATTTTCCTAACCTAACCCCTTTCAAAAATAGCCAAAAGAAGCTAAAGTAGAATTTTACCTTAGCCTAACTTTCATAATTCAAAGAAATTTTGAAGGTCATCAAGGTCACTGCCCTCTAGAGGGAGGAGTGGAGGTATGGGTAAATATTTACCAAATCATATTATTGAGTTACAACTAAAGTGAATATACCACTTGATGCCTTTTTTGGGCTCTTTACAAATATAATATTCATTTTGTTGGAAATGAATTTTAGCCCTCACCCCTATATATACCAATTCAGGGTATAGGCCTATATCTGCACATTAGGCGGGGGGGGGGGGAGTTTAAACTTACCTCTCATTTACATCAGGAATAAAATTACCCCTACCCCCATAATGTGTAAATATATACCCTGAATTGGTATATATAGGGACAGGGGTTACAATTCATTTCCAACAAAAATGATTATTATATTCCCAAAGAGCATATAAAAAGGCATCAAGTGGTAGCCTATATTCACTTTAGTTGTAACTCAATAATATTATTTGGCAAATATTTACCAAGGTATGTAGGCTACTTCAAAATAACTTTCCATGATGTATTTTAGTCTGTAGACCCATCCCTGAAGGGACTCCACCCTTTGACTAGGCCTATTGGAAAAAATTAGTTTATAAGCTTATATAGAATGATACTAGCCTATCCAATCTCCTTATAATTAAAAACATTTTAGTCATCTAGTTGGAAAATTTGGCACATCTGTATAGGAAAAATCTAATTGTCAACCAGTTGGCAAATTTAGTTAGTTGGCAATAGTCAAAGAGTGGATATCCATCCCTGAAAGTTTCATTTCCTAACCTAACCCCTTTCCAAGAGAGCAAAAAGTAGTTGAAGCTAAACTTGAATTTTACTATTAATAGAGGATAATGCTACCATATCAGCTTAAATCCTAAAAGACAAGTCTAATCTCTAACGAATATACTGGGTCAAGCTAACCTGTAAGTTCAAATTGGAGCGGAAGACCAAAATCACACTTAAACTTTTTAAAAGTTTTTGGTTTGTCAAAGCACAGTTTTTTGCCCATAGCTAGTAATGAAATGACTAAAATTTACAAACTTAATTGCAATCGCACCACAGAGGCTTATTACACAAATTATTCCAGGAGGTGCGAATAAGGTAAAAGCGTTAAATACGTCTAAAACAGTTTTTGGGTTTACAGATGGCAAGATAGTCGAATAGAACAACAGCCGCTAAAACCGTTGTAAGCTACTATTTCTCAAAAAAAAAAAAAAAAAATTCAGTGGAACCAGCTTTCCCTTTGTCAAGTTTTATAACAAATTATCATTTAACAATACTAACCATTTAGAATACTTCAATCTTTAAACTCCCGATAATTTAGCTCCAAAAAAAACTTGTACCTTATTACGTTAGTTAGAAACTTTTTTTCTGCGACCAGAAGACTTGGAATGAAAAACTTTATTGCGTCAATGAAAGAACTCATTTCGGTCAAAATTTAACTGAAAGAGATAGTTACGTAGCAGCCTCAGCATTCAGAGTAACTTTGGCCTGCAAGTCATAAAATATTTTAATGCAAAGAATACATTTGCGCATTAGTGTAATATTTGGAATTGAAAGGTCTGTTTTAGCCTTTTTCACACTACTACCACTAATACCTATAACTCGCCACAGGACCAAGCCACCTGAGGCCAACACAGCTACCCACGCCCCATCTCCATACCAATATATTCAGAGCCTCCCTCCTTAAAACCTCCCAGGAAGTTCCCATTTACCTTAAATCTTTCTTTATGACATCTTCCCACCCTAATCGCGGACGACCTGCTTTCCGTTTAATCTTCGGCAATCTGTCATCCTTCATCCGCAGATGGCGCCTAAGCCATCTCAACCTTTCCCTCATTGTAGCCCTATAAATCGAGATTGAGCCTCACTTTTCCTACAGCCTACTGTTTGAAATATGGTCAGTCAGCCGGGTACCCAGAACAATCCGTAGGCAATTTCTCTGTAAAACATCTAGCAAATGTTCATCCGCTTTTCGGAGTGCCAATGCTTCAGCACCATACTTGACTACTGTCATCACTGCATCTTCCAAAATTCTGTTCTTAGTTTTCAAACTTATCTTCCTACTCTTCTAATTTTTTTTCTACTGTGAAAAAACACTCTGTGCCTAGGCTATTCTACTTTTAACATCTTCACTACCCCCACCGTCTTTGCTAATAATGCTACCAAGGTAAATGAATCTGTTCCCTGATCAATCTTTTCGCTACCCAGCGTCACCTTTTCATCGTCATTTAATCCTAGCCTTAGCAACGTAGTCTTCTTAACATTAATTTTCAAACCTATTCTAGCACCCTGAACTTGCAAAACATCTAAAATTTCATTCATTTTGCTCTCACTTTTATCTATTATAATTAAATCGTCAGCATAATCAAAGTCCAGGAAAGTTTCTCCCCTCCATTTGATTCCGTGTTCTCCCATTGCCAATCCTGTGCTCCTTAAGACAAAGTACATCAAAATTGCCCACATAAAGGGGGATAGAACACATCCTGCTTAACTCCTGATTTGATACGAAACCAGCTGCTAACCTTATTTCCCACCTTAACTGTAGCATTGGTATTCTCGTACATAGCACTAATCACTTCAATGTATTTTTCTGGTATACCATGCAATGATAAGACCTTCGCTAAAGATCTTCTATTAACAAAATCGAACGCTTGCTCATAATCTATAAAACTGAGGACCAAAGGTGTGTGATAACTCAAGCACTTCTTGACTATCAACCTAAGGCTGAAAGTTTGGTCAAACTATCCTCTATCCTTTCTAAAATAGTAGCCTACTGTTCATCTCTTATCACTGTGTCTACAGCATCTCTCAGTCTAGAAAGTATCATATTACTGAGTAATTTGCTACTTACAAAGACCAGGCTAATGCCTCGATAATTACTACACTCACCCTTATCACCTTTCTTTTACAGTGGTTTAATTAGGGTTTTCCTATTAATTAGGGTTAATTAGAGTTACTTCCCCTATTTCAAAAATCATATTCATAATCTTAAGTAAATTATTTCTAACCTCAGAGCCACCATATTTAAGAAACTCATTTAACACACTATCAGCACCAGAGACCTTGTTATTTTTTAATCCCTTTAATACTGTCGCTATCCCTTCCTAACAAAATAAACTTCCTTCACATCCAAGGTATCAGAAACTTTTTCATTTTCCTCTACATTTTTTCTTATAACTTTATCTCGGTTCAGCACATTCTCAAAATGTTTGCTCATTTCTTTTTAACTCTTTCCTCATCAGTAATTGTGGCCATGTTCCTATCTTTAACTGTGACAAGTCCAGATTAACTTCTCCCTTTCAATTTATTAACACGCCAGTTCAAGATTTTAAATTATGCCATCTATTATGTGGAGTCTACCAACTGTCTACTCTGGAGTCACTGTCTACCTATGGAGTCACTATTATGTGGAGTCTACCGACAGTCTACCCCTTTCCCTAATGTGCAAATAAATAGCTCAAATGATATATGTTTCATGAATTTTGCCACAAGTCACTCTTTTCTTCAAATAGATTTAACGATAAGGATGCAATGTCAACAAAATCAAGAAACAGAAAATGCATTGAAAAATTTAATTTTTACTATACATTTGCACATTAGGGGGGTGAGGGGTAAAGTAAAGTAAAGCACTCTTAGGAATAATATAATTAAGTATTTTAGAATATTTAAAAGCTGCTTTTAGAATGTCATAGTGTTGCCTTTTGAGTAGGCCTAACTGTACACTAATACCGTCATAAAGGTCACCATAATAAAATTCAACTTATTAAAGGGTGAGAACAGATTTTCAGAGTGACTGAAGTATCATGTAGGCTAAATACTAAAGAATAAACGCTTCAAAGGTCCAAGGTCCAAACTTAATCTAAGTAAAGTAGCATATTTTTGAAAACATTTTTGGCTCATTCTTTTCCTGATACTTGTATGATATGCACCCTACCTAATGTTCTTCTAATATGTTTTCTCTGACAGTCAATCCTAATAAAATATACCAAAGTAAGATAAAAATATAATGCTTTAGAAATAAATTTGGGCTAAATATTTGGACATTAGGGGGGGGGGGAGTTAAATATAGCGTGTCTCTATACTTAATGTGTTAGGTGCATTTATTCTGCACATTATGTTGTAGGAATTGTTTTCTAAATTCACACTGTCCAAATAATTAACCCCCACCCCCCTAATATGCAAATATATAGCAGAAATTATATATTTTTACATCTATTCTGTCACTTCTCTTTGTCTTGTCTCACGCTAAACAGAAAAAAAACTAACGAAAAAAAAAACGGTTCTATAATGTGTCAATGAATGAACAACTTGAGCAGTAGGGCGTTTATCATAAAAGTGCCCTTTTCCTTATTGTATTATCTTCTGTTATTAGCAAAACCAATGTCTCAAATGTTGAAAGTTTAAAAATTATCTATGTTACAGACAGTCCAGAAGTAACATGCGATGTTTTCTATTCTGGGATGATGCCAGCTGCTTTTCTTCTGTTGTCAAGGCTGCAATGTAGATTAAGTGTAGAGCCATTTCCTCTTATATCTAGGCTGCGTAAGGCAGGTCAACTGACAGCTAAAGTCAGGATTGGGTTGAGTTTCTTTCAAATACAGCAGTTATTTGAAGATGTTTAAAGCAAATGCAGTAACCTATTCCTCTATCCTGATTGAATTGACCACCTGCCTATGTTTCAAGAAAGCCTTTTTTTCTATAGAATTGTAAAAAACTGCGTATTTAGTTAAACATATGCATAGCTATTACAAAGTTAAGGTTGAAAAATGGCATAACTTACTTTAGATGGAGCCAATAGTTAAGTGCAGCTGCCTGTCGCTAGTTCTTGTTCTCCCATTTTTACAGATGCCGGCCATAGGTCATACACAATGTTTATTTTACAGGCAGCTGGCAATCTCTTCGACAGTCACTAGCAACCAGTCAATCTTTAAAGCTCCTTTGAAAATTTAAAGCCGTTTTTAGCATGCTGATCACTGACGACTGGTCACAAGCAACTTGACAAAGAATACATAATCCAGGATACCATTAGCAACTGGTAACTGGTTGAAGGCGACTGGCAACTGGGTTTAAAAAAAGACCACAAGTTTTGGCCTTTTTTAAAGTAGTCATTTCCACGAGACTTGAATTTCTTGTGGCTTTTCCTGTGACAGCCAATTTTCCTTCTTGATAAGACGTAATCAGGATTTTTCAAACGAAACGTAGCTAATCACAACTGTGTCCGCGCCAAAGCCCCAAGTAGCTGTATACTGACGAGTATAATAAATTCCGTTTCAAGAGCATCTATTTTAGGTATCTTTATCGGTAAGTTAAATAACTCTCCCCTTTCTATGTATGTTCTGATCTTTTATTCTCTCATTCATATTTCTTGTCTTGCCGCTATTAGTTACTGGTGTACAAATTGCTATGAAGCAGGAAAGCAGTTGTTTCTCAAAATTCAAAGAAATTAAGCTAAAAAAAACAACTAGAGTCAGTAAAATATCCACCGGAAAAATGCTCTTAGAGCAAACAAAAGACAGTCAGAATCCCGATTATATATTTAGCATGTATGTATGCCATGAGCTTAAACAATAGGAAAAAAAGAAAAGCGCCTCGGCTAGATAATAAATTCAGCAGGTTTCTGAATATTCTCGAAATTTAGCTCAAGTCTCATTGGCCATGGTTTTATGATTATAGGACCCTTGATGGTTCAAATGGCTGCTCCAAAAAGAAGACTTTGAGATCCTCCATTGACGAAATATGATTTCTGTTCTCCTTAATAGTGTCAGTAAGGCTTGAATGTCAATACTCGGAGCTTTCGGCAACCGTATAGCAGCGAAGAAATACGCATGGCATGTTTATGTTCTCGACCGTCTCTAGCTTACTATTTATTGGTCCGTAAAATATTCTAAAGCAAGCAGCTAATACTCCAAAGACTTTCCCAACGCTTATTCTAGCCCTTGGTAGTTGAAAATTCACTTAGGGCGTTTTAAATAATGTTAATTTCCTGGGAAAGGACTCATTAAAATTGTGTCGTAATGGAAATGTCTGATCCCCCAATTGAGGCAGCCGGTCAGGGGCACAGCTAAAGGGGGTAGGGGAGGGACTTCCTCCACATCCCAAAATTCAAAGGCGTCAGCACGCAGTGGCGACAAATGGGAACTTTGAGCGTCTTTGGCGTCTTAATTTAGCGTTTGTATCTGCATTAGTCAAACAATGGACGATTTTGTCGGCAAATTCTTTATCCCCCCTCCCATCAAAACTCAAAACCCTATTTTTTGCCCTAGTGGGTGGTAAAATATGCCTTCCGATGACCTTTTGTGAGGGCAAGTCTGTTATACTTTCTGGATTTTTTTTTTCCAAAAGAGTTTTTGGAAAACATTCCGGAATCAGTGGTGTATCCTTCTGCACTGATATCCACAATTATGAATCTATATGCTGCATCAACAGCATCTGAAAGCCCAATACTAAAAGGAGAGAAATGGTTACAAGTACTTAACAGGGTGCTATGCTGCATAAAGTATTTAGCCAAACAGAATTTTAAACTTATTTGGCACAGAGAAAGTTGCGTTGTAAATGAATTACGGGAGGGTCTTAGAAATGCTGGTGGAGTGTGAATTCTAAGGCTCATTACTGAGTTAGACAAAAGTAGTGATTCAAGGGCTTCTAAATTCTTTCTAACAGTTCAAACTCTATTCAGTTCTCGATTATTTGGACTAAACCAATATATCTTCTAATATCATTTTCAGAAAAAGATTCGGGGGTAAGGTACAACAGATGGGATAGCCTCAATGATTTTCACTGGACTTGGGAGATTTTCTTGGGAACTTACGTGGCTTGAAGACAAACTAACTATGTCGAGTTTAACCCAATTCTTTCTGCGGGATTTCAAAATCATAAGAATAACCCACTGTTTCTTGGCTATGCTTCGACATTCTAAATCATTCGCAGAAACTTTCAAGCAATCACCACAGTTATTTCCACTCAAACGCCCATATTCAAGAATCAGAAGTAACTGGGCTAACCACAACATAAGTATATATATGAACAGTAATGAAAACTCTTATACTTTCCATTAAAGATTTTTGAAACACATCAATTTAGACCTCTCTTCATGACTCTGCCTCTTTGCGTACGCGCAATGACAAATGTTTAGCGCATTACGACGGGCTTATGGTGTGATCTGACTGAATGCCAAGAAGCGACTGAACCTGGAATGAATAGAATATAATTTTATTTTTAAAAATTTCTATCCCAGTATGGTTGCCGAATTTGAATTTTACGTCAAAAAAGCACTCAACTTTCACGTCAAACATAATTCATTGTAAAAGATATATAAAAGAAAAAAGAGTCAACACTTAAAGTCAAAAATAAAAATAATTAGATAAAAATAAAATTAATGAAAATACATAAAATATATGATGAGTCAAAACTTAGTTAAAAGTCAAAAAGTCAAAAAGAAAAAGCAAATAGATAACAATAAAATTAATGACTAACTTTTCTGGCTATTATAAAACTCAACAAAACTCGGAACAAAACTCTTCCGATATCTTTCATGTTGAGCGGGGATGGGAGTCAGTTTTGGGACTCTTTGGGATTTTATACGGGACGGTCTGCTGCGGTCGGGAAGGTAGGGTTCAGAGATAATGGAACGTAATCGAAGAACAGACAGGGTCTTAGTTCCGAAACGGAGACATAGGAGATTCTTTCTCTTGACCAACGTGGTGATCTTGAACTTACCAAATAGATAATGATATGGAACCTTCCTTTCACCATTTATGATTCTAAGTTTTCGTTTTTGGACTTTTTCAATCTTATAAATATGCTCTGAAGAAAGACCAAAATGCCACACTGGACAAGCAAACTCCAGTATTGGCCGAATAAAAGAACAATAAAGTTGAGAAGATCCTTAGGGGGGGGGGGAAGAAAATTTTAACAAAAGTTTTAGAAGGGAAACCGAAGGGGGAGCTTTTTTTAGGATATTTTGAACATGGGTATCCCACTTCAAGTCAGCAGTTATTGTAACCCCAGCAGTTTAATGCATGCGACAGAGATTTTGGGAGGGATAGGGTTTTTGAAAGATGGGGATGATTTAAAAAAAATAACTGTCATAACTAACGATTTATTAGCGCTAACTTTCATCTTCGACAAAGAAGCCTCCTGTGTGACATCGTCAAGTAATATCATAATTGAGCTTTTAATATTTCGTCGACAAAGCTCAAGTGCAGACAGGTACGTCCACATACTTCCTTCGATCTGTGTGGTCAGTTATGAGGCTATTAATCATTATAAGGAATACAATGGGACCCATCAGAGTTCCCTGGGGCACCCCACGAAAGATATGAAGGGGATCGGAATAAACACTTTTACATTTAATCACTTGAGAACGATTTGTTAAAAATGAGGCAACAATTTTAACTAGAATGGGACACACTTGAAACTCAGTCAGCAGTTTATTTACAAAAATTTTTGTCAACGAGGTCGATCGCTTTCTGGAGATCAATTAATAAAAGATTCAACCGAGTATCAGGGTTTATAAGGTCTTTAAGAATGGTGCCAAGAAGACTAACAAGGTAGTGTGAAGTAGATGTCTCCTTCAGGTTTCCAAATTGTTGTAAGTCAACCAGTTCAAGAATCTCTGCCTTTAACCAATTAGCTAAGAAACTCTCGTACATTTTGAAAAAAAAACTGGGTTTAAGGGGATTGGTGGTACTCCAGTAAAATCGTTCACGCCTCCCTACTTTTGGATTGGAGTAATATAGCCCAGCTTCCAGCACGACGGGTAACATCAGGAATTACTAATATCATTAAAAATACTAACAAGGTGTGTTGATAGTTTATCAGGGAATGCTTTTATTAGATCAATTGGAATATCAATGGGACAAATACTAGTTTTTAGTTTCTGTATCTTTTCTATTATTTGTTTCGCTGAAATAGCGAATGTTTATTAAGAAAATTGGTGGTCTGTTCAGGCGGCTCATCCAGAAGAAAATCAAGGTTCTTGCACGACCTACCCCCTATTTCTTTCACTTTCTTATACCATTGCTGAGGTTTGCTTTGTTTTAACTAATTTAATTTTTACTTGCCATAAAGAGAAGCAGCACGACGTGTTTCGCTCTTTATTTGTTTACGGAGGGTTAAGGCTTCCTCTTTCTTTCCAAGACGAAAAAGTTTTAGTTTCAAATGGATTATTCCTTTTTATTTTTTCATTAATGTAAGATTTATCTGAAGAACATACCTTCTTGGTAACCTCTGGGAAACAATTTTGTTAATTTGTCATAAATTTTGTTGGAAACAAACTAACCTTTGAATTAAGATTTACACACGAAAAAACATCATCCCAACTCTCGGACGTAATCCAAGATCCAAAATCATAAACACCTTGACTTGTTATTGGCTGGTACGAAAATTCAGAAACTGAGTAATTTGTTTTAAAGACTAGCAGTGGTTTCAAATGTAGCATGAAATGATAGCTAACACCGAGGGGGGGGGGGTAGTTGGAATATTGTAGAAGGTTTTAAGATTGGTGAAAATAACATCCAAACTGGTTCCACCTTTTGTAGTAGGGAAATCAACAATTTGCTTAAGCTTCTGATCTTTGCACAGATAATTAAGACTTAGTTCATTTGCGTCTCCTGCTACAAAGATGCCGGCATTTGGATGATTTGTCGTCACAAAGTCAAGACTCGCTTGTAGCCTGTCATGAAAATTACGACGAGAGCAAGCATTCTGTCCGAGTGAATAATAAAAAGAGCAAATTATTAATATGTGTAAGGCCGCGGTAGGCATTTGGGCTTTGTAGATATTCAAATGATTTTATCGCAATCACCTCGTCCTGGTTCATGGATAAGGGTAGGAGATAGGCAATCTCTTAAGAAATTATTACTCATCCTCCTTTTTCCCCCAGTGGGTGGTTAACCGGGCGTAGCTTTGTAAACTCCTGAAAACTAGTCATTTTAAGGAGATCTGGATTTTGTGCCTGGACTTCAGTAACTGCAATTATATCAATATGGTTCAATTTTACTGTTGCTTCTAACTCAACTAACTTTTCAAAATTCAAACTTTCGGCATTCGTAAGGAGAAAAACAGGGAAATAATAACCTTTTTTGTTATCAAACTCTTTAAGAACAGATTTCTTCAAAAAAGCTTTGTTCTGAGGCAACTTTGGCAGGGTTTAAGTATTAAAATTATTGCTGGGAGAGGGAAGAACATCCCCTAAAAGTGAAAAATTATCATTCGGGGTATTGTAGGAAGGTTTGTCGTAAGGCTGAAACTCACCACCCTGAACCGAGAGACTGGTGGCGGATCCAGGGTGAGGGCGAGGGGGCGCGCGCCCCTCCCCCTAACGTCGTCTAGAGTAGAGTAATTTACTTAATTAACGCAAGTTTGCGTGAATTAAACTTGCTCCTAACGCAAGTTTATCGGATCAACCTATTTTGCCCCCCCCCCTAAAAAAATCCTGGATCCGCCCCTGCGAGAGACTACTAAACCGGTTTTGAAGTGGGAGGGGAAGATGTTCACTTTTAAAAGCTCTATCTTTTAGTAGGAAACTATTTTTTATCTGAATAATCAGGATAATCAGTGAAGCATTCACTGGTTTATGGTTGGACTTTAAGAGTAAAGCTTTAACTGGGTGATGGGAGGGAGCGGATAATTTTGGGGCGAACTATTTATTATAGGATAATTTTCGCATGTGGGTGCTCTCAAACCAGAGTCACACTGGTACTCTGGTAGGTTAGCCAGGGGAGGGGATGAAGTTTAAAGGAAGGGAGAAAGGTTTCCTGGTGATCTGGGAATAAGTCAAATTGGGAGTGTTCTTTACATGGGGAGATGGGAAGGCAAGATGATGCTTGGAGAGGGAAGTACGGTGGGGGGGGGTGTCTGAGAGGGGAGGGGTCGGGTTTGTTTCGGCAAATAACGGGTGGAGTCCAGAACCAGTCGGTAACTTCACTGACGTACGGAGAGGAACGGAGGCGAAAGGAAGTGGATTTTTGGGATGAATATGAGTGAGGGGGGTTCGGGGATGGTCCGAATTAAGTAAAGTGATTTTGATGGTTGGGTTGACCGGACACGCGTAAGAACTTGTGGTGGAGGATTGTTTCGAGGGATGGATTCCTGGGGTATGCTGCTCTGCATCGGATCTGCAGGGGTATAAGGCTGAAAGTCGATTGGAACAAGATCTAGGGGAGGAGGGGCAGTGGCGTCGCTTAGGGGTGACAAGGGGGCAGTTACCCCCAAAAAAATTTGGAAAAAAGCTTTATATAGCCCATGCCCCTTGACTCTCTGGATGTGGAACTTTTTTGGCCCTCAATAAAAATGCTGGAGCTACGCCCCTGAGGAGGGGGTCGTGAATAATCTCGGCACCACCCTAAAAAAGGTTGGTTTTAAAAATACCCTCCAACCCTGATGATGCATGAGCAAAATTACACGACTTATCAATGCAAGATTAAACAGAACATAGGTCAACGTGATAAAAAAAAAACTTATAAGACGCACAGATTCCCGAATAAAATGACGACAAATATGTAGAAACTTCTATTGTTTGCGAAACTTGCAGAAACCACTATTAAAATGATTGCAGATCACATTTTCCTTTCTGCTTATTTTTACATTTATTTGCCTTTTATCCATCACTTTCGTATTTTGTTTTTTTAATGATAACAATATTATCGTCTGGTAATGACTTCTCCATAACCTTTCTACTACTTTCATTTGGTTCATTATCACCTTACAATTTATGTAAAAAACCGGCAGTCACTGGACTATTCACGAACTTAAGAGCGTCATCCGTAGTCATACTACAAGTAGGTATTTGTAAGCTCCCTTGGGATATTTTGCCATTAATGCTGGAGTTGCTGAACTTTGATAATTGATCCCCTAGAGTAGCAATAATTGCTTCGTTGTTTTTTAAGTCCTCTTGTAAATTGGTGATTTTTTATTTAAGGGTCACTTGATTGTTTTGTAGATTGTAAGGTTCATCTTCCATAAGAAGGCGATTGGAATTATGGGAGTTGATATTTTCATTTATTTTTTTACTTTCCAGATCCCGTTCATGGAGTATATCGTTAACCTTTTTTGCTCATTAAGAAATATGTCAACTTGTTTTTTCAAATCTTCTATGGCTGCTTCATGTTCTAAATTCTTCTCCAACTATGAATTGTATTTATCTCGGAAAACAACAAGCTGTTTGATTTGTTTAACACAGTCAACACAAGCGGGGACTTGGGAAGCTTGATTTTTTAAAACTGATTTTGATGTTGTAGATTTTGTGGCAGACTTGGGTGTACAGCGTGGTATAGAGCTAGGGGGTAGAGAAAGTGGTGTTAAAGTTGGTTCAGGGTCATCATTCAGAGAACTAGGGGGACTTGTGGTTTAAACATAACCACTCACCACATTGTTTTCTCTCCTCAATAGAAATGCCCGCACACTTCGGATGAAACCACTGTTGACACCGACTGCACTGCACTGTTCCAATAGCGGTATGAAGTCTGCACTCTGGGCACGTGAATGTTATGGACCTTGACATAATAGTGAAACAAATAATCCAGATTATAAAGCTCGGAACTGATCAATGACTGAATTTGGGATTATAATAACTCACAAAACGGCTTTGAAAAATTTACCCAGCATAGGTGTTTACAGGTCAAATGCCAGGAAACTATTGCTATTGCTCCGAAAGGGATTTCTTCTTCCGAGCACTTTAATCTCTATGATTTTTGAAAAAAAATCGCTAATGTGCGTATATACTTATGATGTCGGGCTAACTGCCTTTATTTCTGATTAATTTAAAAAAACAAAGTTTTTCCGAGGGAAGTTAAGAGCGAAGTTAAAACTTAAAGCGGAAAAAAAATCATTACTTCACAGCCTATTTATTATAATTAGTATAAATAAGCCAAACACTTTTCCCTATGCTTTTATGATTATACAAAACTAGCGCTTTACTGAAAACACAAAAGTCAAGTATAAGAAACAGGATTATTGATTTAAGAGTAAAAAGTGAGCATGTAGCCTGACAACGCCAAACGAATCTATAAAGCTTTTCATAGTCTTATACCAGTTTTGACATTAGTAACTTTCAGTATACAATTAAAATTATCTTAAAAACATAAGCGTAAAACTAAATATTTTTTAATAACCGCGAAATAATTGAAAAGCATTGTAGCAGCATAAATTGAACAGCTTAGATTGTAAGAAATATGCTTTAGTACCACTTGAAATGAAGATCAAATAAGACATAATATGAACTCTGGAAATCCGATTATTTCTCTCTATACAAGAGTGAATTTCAAGCTATCATACAAATTCTAAAGCTAGTCTATAGTCCTAATACTATCAAGATGGCCTTACTTCGAACTTGTGTACAAACTAATCATGACATGTCCTTTTAAGAACCAAAACGAGAGCCAGTCATTGAACTGAGCCATTGTGCAGAAGTGATACCAAATTAAATGTAAAAGAAATAAACGTAAAAATAAGCAACATGGATTGCTGCTTTATCTTAAAAGGGATTGATAATATCTTTATTCTATAAAAAGGGTCCTTAATTGGTTTGTTTTTTACTGTACAAAAACTCCTGCATCATTTTGTGTTTTCAGTAAAGCGTTAGTTTTGTATAATCATAAAAGCATAGGGAAACATTATTAGTTGGTTTATGTATACTACTTATATTAATATATATCAAAAAGGCTGTGAAGTAATAATTTTTGTCCGTTTTAAGTTTCAACTTAGCTCTTTACTTCCCTCGGAAAAACTTTGTCTTTTTAAATTAATCTTTGTTCGTTTTTGATTAAAATTTGATGCAGAAACAACGCTGCCATGATCTTTTTTATTTATACGGAATAATGTATGCTCGTTTTAAGTTGTAATGTCACTTCTTAGTTTCAGTTGAAAATATTCACAAACATAATCTATGATTCAAGTGAACATACCAATCGATGCCTATTTTTTAGGTTTCTTCCGAATATAATAATTGTTTTTTGGCGCGAATTCAATTTTAAACCCTTATGAAGAGAAGCTGTAACCACTTTGCATCCTATGTACCATCCTACCTTTTTTATTGTTTTTTTTTTCTATAAATAGTTTTTCCATTTTTCTTTCCCTACTCAGCTTATCAAAAACTTGCATTTTCCCCTTAAATCAAAGAACAGTATATTTCCGCTATTCGCCGTAAAAGTTGATGAATAGCAGAAAACACTCCATAGAGAATATGGAGAAAGTAGGTCGCATTTAGTTTTTTATATTTTTAATTGATATTCATATGTTGTTACATTTATATTTTAATACAAACTAAGTATTTTAAATATATTAATTAAATGTCTATTTTAATTAATATTTTATATTTTAGTTAATATTTTCAGTTTATAATATAATAAATATTTTATATTTAATTTAATATTTTATTCCATTTAGATAGGGGAGAAGGTCTGGTTAGGATGCATGTTTATTTGTTTGTTTTTTTTTTTTTTTTTCCGGGGTGGTTTTGTGTCGGCCCGGTGGTCCTGGAATGTCGCGGGGGGGCTCATTCGAGCGGAAATTGGAAGTTCTGGTGCCCTTTTTGGGTGGCCAAAGGGGTGGAGGGCGGCTGGGCCCCTCCCACGCTAAATTTTTTCCCAGGGTCACCCGATCGAGGTTTTGAGATGGCCATTTTGTTCGGTATGGTCGGGAACCATAATAACTATGTCTTTGGGGATGATTAATCCCCCATGGTCCCCAGGGGAAGGGCTGCAAGTTGTGAACTTTGCCCAATGTGTACGTATGGTATTGGTTGTTGGGAGGTATACAAACGTTTTCACTGGGGATTTTTTTTGGTAGTGGGGGGTGGGTACGTGGGAGGATCTTTCCATGGGGAGGGGACATTGCTATGAAGGGGGTGCCGGATTTCCCAGCATTGTTTGGGGAAAACAGAAATTAAATTAAAGGGAACAAGTTTTTCAACTGAAAGTAGGGAGCAATGTCAGGACTGAAGCGAACGGAAATTATTACGTATGTGATTCGGTTCGCCCCCTGGTCAATACCTCGCTCTTTACGCTAAATTTTTTTTTATTACTTTCACAAGAGCTATTTAATTCCAATTAACGACCTTTGTGATTAAATTGTCATTCTTAAAGAATTGAAACACAATTTGAACTTAAGCGTAAAGAGCGAGGCATGGACTGGGGGGCGAACCCCCTAATATATGTAATAAAAATATGCGAATATAGAAGTTCGTTTCGTAAGTTAATTTGTAAGTTACGTATATTTATTACTAATAAAAACATTCGTAAATAAAATTAATAAACTTTCGAGAAAGCCATTTAACCGAAAAAATTCTTATGGCAATTAAAAGATGTCACATCAAATTTTAATCAAACGCCGATTTTATCATGCGTTGTGTTGTGTTTATCTCATTTGTTAAAATAGTTAGAAAGTGGTACTTTTAATAGCAAAGATTGTGTTGCATACCTGATACTTCAAAAAAATCTTTGCACAACTAACTGGAGTTGGAAGGCTAGGTCAAAGAGAATGGGAACCTGACAGTTGAATTTGAATCTATTTAGCATGGGTTGAAAGGGATTAAAAAGTTCTAGCTTTTCTAGCAGTGTAGCACAAGGAGCATGGACAACTTGTAAGAGTGGAAACTTGTGCTAGTGTTGAAAAAATTACCACTGCTATCTAGCGTTTTCGCTTTCTCAAACTTCCCAATTATTTTTTTTCATGTACTTATTGCTACACTAATTCTGCCAATGACACTTATTTCACCTTATTATTACGCTGGAGGAATTCCAAGAAACTCTAAATGGTATTGATGAGTTTTGTTTGCCAATACTAGGGGCAGTTTCCATTCATATTATTTACCTATACATTATGAATTTGAAGCTATTTAGCATAGGATGATAGGGGCTAAAAAACTTCCAGCTGCGCTAGCAGCGTAGCACAAAGAGTATGGACAACTTCTAAGAGTGAAAAAATTGCGCTAGTGTTGAAAAAACACCACTGCTAGCGTTTGGCATTTCTTCAAACTTCGCAATTATTTTTTTTTATATCGGCTACTTTAACTACACTGATTCTGCCAATTGCACTAATTTCCTGTTATTATTACATTGGGGAAATGCCAAAACATTAGATGGTATTGATGAGTTTTTTTCTGTCAACACTAGGGCCAGGTTCGTTTGCATTTTGGTGTAGCATCTGATGACGTCATTTATATACTAGAAAATTTGAAATTTGATATAATTAATCTGCAGTGCTGTTGGATTGAAATGGAAATTTTCACGAAAAATGCATTTTGTTTTTGGTTTCAAGGAGTATTAAATTCAAATCAAGTTTGCACAAGGTAGGCCTAGGTTGGCAAGGTAGGCCTAGGTTATAACTTATATATTTCTGTAAAAACTTCGAAAGGGCCCATTCGATTGGAAATTGGGGTGGCTAGTGCCCTTTTTAATAGTCGAAAGTGATTTGAGGGCAACTAGCCCCCCCCCCCACGCCAGTCATTCCCCCAAACACATCCAATATGTATATATATATATATGTGTATGTATATATATATATATATGTATATGTATGTATGTGTATATATATGTGTATGTATGTATGTATATGTGTGTATGTATGTGTATGTATGTGTGTATGTGTGTGTGTATGTATGTGTATGTATGGTGTTATATATGTATATGTCTATATATATATAGATATATTGCACTTTCTTTTATTAGAACTTAATAAAAGAAAACTGCAAATTATGTTCTGCTTGTTGTTCAATTCAGTGGCCTTTGTGCATCAGCAGTTGTTCTTATTAAGGACAAAAGTTGAGTATTTAGTCAATATTTTACTATGAATAAAAAAGGTATTTTACAAAAAATAAAGAAAAAAGGTAGCCATTCTAGTAGACAAAATAGTAGCTTGGCAAAGCCTTTAAAAGGTTATATTTTTGGTCCATAGAATAGTTAGCTTTTGCAAGTTATATTTAATAACTCTTTACTTCTCAAGATAGTAAGAATCCTGATATTACTTAGATAGGCCTAGTCATATTTACACATAACTTTTTAAGTAGTTCTCCTTTAAGATAGTAAGAGATTATATTTTCTGTATATAACTTAGATAGTAAGCCTAGTCAGTGAGTTACACATATTTATAAGTAGTAGGTTAAATATGTCACTGAGTTATATATTTCTGTATATAACTTATATGCCTAGTCAGTGAGTTACACATATTTATAAGCAGTAGGCTAAATATGTCACTCAGTTATATATTTCTGTATATAACTTATATAGGCCTAGTCAGTGAGTTACACATATTTTAAGTAGTAGGCTAAATATGTCACTCAGTTATATATTTCTGTATATAACTTAGATAGGCCTAGTCAGTGAGTTACACATATTTATAAGTAGTAGGTTAAATATGTCACTGAGTTATATATTTTCTGTATATAACTTATATGCCTAGTCTGTGAGTTACACATATTTATAAGCAGTAGGCTAAATATGTCACTCAGTTATATATTTTTATATAACTTATATAGGCCTAGTCAGTGATTTATACATATTTTAAGTAGTAGGCTAAATTTGTCACTCAGTTATATATTTCTGTATATAACTTAAATAGGCCTAGTCAGTGAGTTACACATATTTATAAGTAGTAGGTTAAATATATCACTGAGTTATATGTTTATGTATATAACTTGTATGCCTAGTCATTGAGTTACACATATTTATAAGCAGTAGGATAAATATGTCACTCAGTTATATATTTCTGTATATAACTTATATAGGCCTAGTCAGTGAGTTACACATATTTATAAGTAGTAGGCTAAATATGTCACTCAGTTATATATTTCTGTATATAACTTAGATAGGCCTAGTCAGTGAGTTACACATATTTATAAGTAGTAGGCTAAATTTGTCACTGAGTTATATATTTCTGTATATAACTTATATAGGCCTAGTCAGTGAGTTACACATATTTTAAGTAGTAGGCTAAATATGTCACTGAGTTATATATTTCTGTATATAACTTATATGCCTAGTCAGTCAGTTACACATATTTATAAGTAGTAGGCTAATTATGTCACTCAGTTATATATTTCTGTATATAACATATATAGGCCTAGTCTGTGAGTTTACACATATTTATAAGTAGTAGGTTTAATGTGTCACTGAGTTATATATTTCTGTATATAACTAATATAGGCCTAGTCAGTGAGTTATGTATATTTATAAGTAGTAGGTTAAATATGTCACTGAGTTATTGCCTTTTCAAAACAAAAGTGATCCGTTTATCTGGCCTCCCCCAGGCCATTCAGCATGTCCCCAGGTGGCGATAGGGGAACACTCTACAGATATGTAGGGTACCTCCATAGGAGGCATGGACCAAGGGGGGACCTTGTCCCTGGGGGTCCATAATAGAATCTGGGGCACCCTTGCCCGGGGTCATAAATACAGGCGGAGGAGGAAGAAGACCCCTCAAATGTACACTCAAAAGGGCCCACTTGTTTTATCCACAAGTTCCATGAGTTGCAAACCTTCTCCCAGCAATGGGTTAAATTGCATGGTGATGCAGAACACCATCACGGGAGGATCCTCTATAGGAGGACAACTGTGGCAGGGCGTAAGATCCAGATCTATGGACAACGGCCTCTGCAAAGGGCTGCCTCGACCTTTTCGGGGTACCTGCAAGACTGGGGACCTTGCGGTCAACTCTATTCCCACTTGAGGAGTGGCGCCCCCTCGAGGAAATTATAGCCTAGTAAACGACACAGCATTCGCACGGGATTCTGACTAATGGACAATTCTTCTGGGATTGGTTTGTTTTGATGGGCGTCTTTGGGCTGAAAAACCTCTTCCTAGCTAATTTATCTATTACGGGTTGCCTCCCCGTAGTAGCATAATATTTGTAGGCATGAATATATAATGAGTCGGAGGTAATAGGCTTGAGATTGTCTGTGCAGGATTTCGACTCTTGTTGATAGAAGAGCATCGCCAAGCGCTGAAAAACCATGTTGTGACCAAGATGGGCCCAGGATTGCACAAAGCCTCCATTCATGGAGGTCCCAGGGACTTCTTGCTGTCCGGTTCTAAGCCGGCTTAAGCACTTCGGTGTAGACTTGAGAAGATATGTGATCCCCATCCTGCACTGGTATCCGGATCATTGCTTTTCCTGAGGCGAAAAAAATTTCAATGATTTAAAGAACATGAAAATTGGAACTTGGAATGTTACGACATTAAAATGACTATCGTATCGACATTTTGACTGACGAATTCAGACGATTCGAACTGGATCTATTAGGAGTTTCAGAAACTCATATCCCAGGGGTAGGAAGCATGAAATTAGGTGATATAGAATTTGTTTACTCAGGCAGGAAGGATGGGTTACATAGACAGGGAGTAGGGCTCATGATGAATAAGGAAGCTGCTAAGTCTTGTTTAGGCTGGGAAGGTATTAATAATAGAATACTAATTGCTCATTTTATGACTAGAAAGTTCAAGGTATCAGTTATAGTAGTATACGCCCCTGTAGAACCGACTGATGGAGATACTAGTGACTCAGATGAATTTTACTTACAGTTACAGGAGCAAATAGACAAGGTCCCAGGTAGAAATATGATGTTATTGCTGGGAGATTTTAACGCCCAGGTTGGTAGAAATATGGATAGATGGTATCCCAGCTTAGGTAAATTTGGTGTAGGAAAAGAAAACAGTAATGGATACAGACTTTTGCAATTTTGTAGGTATAACAATCTAGTTATAACCAATACGGTGTTTGGTCATAAAATGGCTCATAAGCTAACATGGTATTCACGTGATGGTAAGACAGCAAACCTTATTGATTATGTTATAGTAAATCGAAGACTGGCAGGATCAATACAAGATACTAGGGTATATAGGAGTGCTGTTATTGATGTTAAAAGTAAAGATCACCATCTAGTAGTGTCAAGGGTTAATTTAAAGCTGAAATATCGGAAGGGTAATTACCTCCCGGGAAGTTATGATGTTAGTAGACTCCAGGATGAGAATTTGAGAGAAACTTTCCAGGAACAGTTGAATACTAAACTTGAGAGCTTAAAATTTGATAATGTGGAAGATGGTTGGAATAATTTTAGAAAAATAATTTGTGAAGTTGCTGAAGGTGTATTAGGGAAGAAAGCTAGAACTGCAGCTAAGAATATTAGTGAAAAAGCTTTAAGTTTAATAGAAAGGAGAAAGGACTTGTACAAGAATTATCTGAGTGATAGATCACATGAAAACAAAAGAAATGTAAAGAAAGTGGAGAAAGCATTGAAATATGAACTAAGGAGGTGTGAAGTGGAGGCCATGGATAAAATTGCCGAGGATTTAGAAGATGCAGCTAGACGGCATAATAGTAAAATATTGTACTGGCACGTTAACAAATTGAGAGGTAGTAGTCAATCCGGACTTGTCCCAGTTAAAGATAGGAATGGGGTGGCAATTAGCGATAAGACAAAAGCTAAAGCGAGATGGGCCGAACATTTTGAGAATTTGCTTAACCGAGATAGAGTTGCAGGAAAAAATATAGAGGAAAATGAAAAAGTTTGTGATACCTTGGATGTGAAGGAAGATTTGTTTTGTGAGGAGGAATTAGAAACAGTACTAAAAGGATTAAAGAATAATAAGGCTCCAGGTGCTGATAGGGTAGTAAATGAGTTTCTTAAATATGGTGGCTCTGAGGTTAGAAATAAGTTATTGGAGATTATGAATATGATTTTTGAAAAAGGGGAAGTACCTAATGATTTTAGGAAAACCTTAATTAAGCCACTTTATAAGAAAGGTGATAAAAAGTGAGTGTGGTAATTATCGAGGCATTAGTCTGGTCTCTGTAGGTAGCAAATTGCTTAGTAATATGATACTTTTTAGACTGAGAGATGCCGTAGACAAAGTTTTAAGAGAAGAGCAGTGCGGTTTTAGAAAAGGTAGAGGATGTGTTGACCAAATTTTCACTCTTAGGTTAATAATTGAGAAGTGCCTAAGTTTTCAAACACCTTTGGTCCTTAGTTTTATAGATTATGAGCAAGCGTTCGATTCTGTTGATAGAGGAGCTTTAGTAAAGGTTTTATCCTTGTATGGTATACCAGACAAATACATTAAAGTGATTAGTGCTATGTACGAGAATAACACTGCTGCGGTTAAGGTAGGAAATGAGGTTAGCAGCTGGTTTTGTATTAAATCAGGAGTTAAGCAGGGTTGTGTTCTATCCCCCTTTATATGGATTATTTTGATGGACTTTGTTTTAAGGAGCACAGGAAAGGCAATGGGAGACCACGGAATCAAATGGGGAGGAAAAAGTCTCCTGGACTTGGATTATGCTGATGATTTAAGCATCCTAGATGAAAGTGTGAGCAAAATGAATGAAGTTTTAGAGGTTTTTGCGAGTTCAGGGTGCTAGTATTGGTTTGAAAATTAATGTTAGGAAGACCAAGTCACTAAGGCTAGGAATAAGTGAAGATGAAAAGGTGACGTTGGGTAATGAAAAGATTGATCAGGTGGGCAGTTTCACTTACCTTGGTAGTATTATTAGTAAAGATGGTGGGAGCAGTGAAGATGTTAAAAATAGAATAGCCAAGGCTCAGGGTGTTTTTTCACAGTTAAAAAAAGTCTGGAAGAATAGGAAGATAAGTCTGCAAACCAAGATTAGAATCTTAGAAGCTACAGTGATGACAGTGGTCAAATATGGCTCTGAAGCATGGACGCTCCGAAAAGCGGATGAAGATTTGCTAGATGTTTTCCAGAGAAATTGCTTAAGGATTGTTCTGGGTACCCGGTTGACTGACCGTATTTCAAACAATAGGCTATACGAAAAATGTGGTTCAATACCACTTTCTAGGTCTATAATGAAAGAAAGGTTGAGGTGGTTAGGGCATGTTGTTCGGATGAAGGATGACAGATTGCCGAAGATTGTTCTTTTCGGCCAACCATCTAGGGCTAAACGGAAAGCAGGTCGTCCCCGTCTGGGTTGGGAGGACGTCATAAAGAAAGATTTAAAGGAAATGGGAACTTCGTGGGCGGGTGTAAAAAGGGAGGCTTTTGAATAGATTGGGGTGGAGGAGGAGCGTGCGTAGCTGTGTTGGCCTCAGGCGGCTTGGTGCTGCGATGAGTTGTTAGTAGTAGTAGTAGTATTTAGACGTTTAGCAATTAGCACTGGAAATACTTCCTAGAATACAATATTTCTTATGCCATATAAGAACACCGAATTTTCAACAATTCATCATTCATATTTTGAACTAGCTCATATCATATTCATATTCACTAAGTACATAAATTGAGGGTGAAACCAGTCGTTTCAACGAGTGGTTTCCAACAAAAAATGGTAAGTCTATGTTATTATTTTCCTCAGGTTGTGAATGGAAAATATTTATATTGATAGCTTGTTCTATTCAAATAGTTGATCATATTTACTAAGGCAGCCACTGATGCTATAAAGAATCGCCCCTTCTCTCTCTGAAGAAATAAAATTTCAAACAAAACATTGAATATAATAGGAAATCACTAATATTCTAATGAAGGGGGTGTGCAGGAGAAGCAGGGTTGCCACCCCTAGTGATTTGTCACTATTTCTACTAACTTTTTATGTTGCCTAGTGGTTTTTTTTCTAGCTAGTGATTTATAGTGATTTTCGTTCTAAAACGAGTGATTTTTACCTAAATCTAGTGATTTTCATGATATAGCGCGTAGATTCATGATTCAATCGAATAAACCATACAAGAAGCTAACTACTAAAATTAGTGTTGGATAGCAATTCGTTTCCACTAGACAGTTTTTTTCCTAAACAAGTTTTTTGAGTTTTGGTTCTGACCGTCTTAAAGAGTTCATAGTGAATTCTTCCAACGGACTAATGAGACTTACTAAGGGAACAGGGAGGGGGGAGTATACGGTGAGGGTCCCTTGTAAATCTCCAATTAAGGGTTTTGGATCATAGTTATTACAATGGTACCGTTTTATACTTCGAAGCTTTTCAACTTAAGAAGGGGAACAAAAGGTGCCATTTTTTTGTGCTATTTGGTACTTATGGATGGCAAAACTGATTAAAATCACGTAGATATGAGCAATAGCTTTCAAATCAACCATTAAACATCTCTCTAAGAAGTTCTGGCAGCCCACTAGCCTCTAGCTTTTCCACTTAAGGCATGGCATCGATAGTGCCATTTTTAGTGCCATTTGGCATTTGCAGGTGGTGGAATTCATAAATAAAACGGAGATATGAGAAATAGCTTTAATGTGAGCTATTAAACATCTGTCTACGATATTTTTGTAGCCCGCTAGCCCCACCCCTTGAGAAATGGCACATAATGTGCCATTTTTGTGCCATATGGCACTTGCAGGTGGCGGAATTTATAAAAAGCACGTAGAAGTGAGAAACAGTTTTCTAATGAGCCATTAATCATCTCCTCTATGATGTTTTGGTAAACCGCTAGCCCTGAAAAAAAAGGAGAAAAAAAAGGGAGACACATCAGTGCTACCCATACAAAAAAGTAATTTTTCTTGTTTTTCAAGGTTGGGGACTGCAATTTCCCTGAATAAGGTTTTCGACTACGTTGATTCCAATGGTACACTTTTCATTTTGATCTGACGCCATTTTTGAGGAGTTTCAGGTTTTTTTCAAAATAACCATAAATTTCTTTTCCCAATAAACTTTTATTTTTAATACGAACTGAAATGATAGTTACCATTCTTGAAATCAGTGTCAGATGGAACTTTTTTTTTCACTAGGCAGTTTTTTTTTAACGCGTTTTTTTAACTTTTGGTTACTATGGGCCGTGGTTCGTTCTTTACTAGGTTACAGCTGCCGTTGGAACCATGATTGCAATGAGAAATTCGCAGCAGGTGACGTGACGGATCCTCGAGAGTTTTTCTGAGGGTAAATGGGATAACAAATAGACTTACCGGATACTGAATATTTTTTATGTGGACGGTTTTGTAACATTATATAGTGACATAATACATAGTAGGAATGGAAAGTTTTTAATATAGAGCGAACAAACGAAAATAATAAAAGCTTCGGCAAGTATGCACGCGAAACAATAATGCTAGGAAAAACACTTACAAATTAAACCATGGTGTCTAGAGGGGCTTCGAACCCCATGGATCCATCCGTAAATCATAACTCTTGAAATTAGCTCAAAAACAGTAAGCTCAGAATACTTTTCTAAAATTGAGGAATCTTTTAGAACGAGTACATCACTGAAAACGCCAAACACCATATGATATAATGGAAGTACAGAAAGCATTAAGATTTTTCTGCAATTGAAAAAAAAGTATTTTAAAAATATATTCCTTTGATTAGACGTTGCTTAATTTGATAATTTGAATAGATTATGGCTCTTACTAAAATAGGGTCTTTTAGATGTAAAATTGAGGTAGCAGTTCGCTAATTACGGTACCTAAGTGTATTTTTTAGTCAAAATGGTTGATTGATAATTTCGGTACCCCAAGAAATCCAATATATTTGACTTTACTTCTGACAGTTTTTTTTTTAAATTGACGTCCGGGTGGTGGGGTAAAAAAAATCCATATTTTTCCTCGGTAAGATTAACCATGGATACTTTGAAGTCCTCATAAAATTTTCAGATTTATTATTTCACATTTCTTCTCTTAGGAGGAGGGATTATATAAATGACCACTTTCCCAGTATTTCCTTAATCTATGCAATTGGCTTATTTCCACTAGAAAATTTACTCAACCAAATAAAACTCTCACAGACAATCATTACATGGACCTTCGCATCGCATGATCTCATAAATTTTGCCGAGGATCAAAATTAGCAATCGGCATACATCATGTTACATACTTATAAATTCCTTAAGTAAAGAAAATAGCAAGTTACTGCCTCGACTTTAGACCTAACTCAGGTAACAAAGCCCCGGTTCTCAATTTGTCCGGTAATTCCTTATTTTGCATACAAATCTGAAGCGAAAGCGTTCAAATTCGGTTTGAATTGTAGACCAAAGTCGAAAGTCACAACAGAGCTTGGGAGCCTTTGTGCTATAGGCAGATATCGACCGGGTTTCTGGGGTTCTTGTTATAGAATCTTGAGTTTGAATTCTCTAAGCTGTATTTATATATCTAAAAATAAATATATTATTGTTTACTAGTAGTACGGCTTAAGAGACCAACGAATTACTTTGCAAATAAGTTTGTCATTTACTTTTCAGGGGGGCAAAAAAAATTTGTTTTCCAACAACGATTCAATTGGTGAAAAAAAAACAAAGAATCTTGGCAAATAATTGTCTTTTGTTACGCAAGATTAAAATAAAGCTCCAGGTGCTGATAGGGTAGTAAATGAGTTTCTTAAATATGGTGGCTCTGAGGTTAGAAATAAGTTATTGAAGATTATGAATATGATTTTTGAAAAAGGGGAAGTACCTAACGATTTTAGGAAAACCTTAATTAAGCCACTTTATAAGAAAGGTGATAAAAGTGAGTGTGGTAATTATCGAGGCATTAGTCTGGTCTCTGTAGGTAGCAAATTGCTTAGTAATATGATACTTTTTAGACTGAGAGATGCTGTAGACAAAGTTTTAAGAGAAGAGCAGTGCGGTTTTAGAAAAGGTAGAGGATGTGTTGACCAAATTTTCACTCTTAGGTTAATAATTGAGAAGTGCCTAAGTTTTCAAACACCTTTGGTCCTCAGTTTTATAGATTATGAGCAAGCGTTCGATTCTGTTGATAGAGGAGCTTTAGTAAAGGTTTTATCCTTGTATGGTATACCAGACAAATACATTAAAGTAATTAGTGCTATGTACGAGAATAACACTGCTGCGGTTAAAGTAGGAAATGAGGTTAGCAGCTGGTTTTGTATTAAATCAGGAGTTAAGCAGGGTTGTGTTCTATCCCCCTTTATATGGATTATTTTGATGGACTTTGTTTTAAGGAGCACAGGAAAGGCAATGGGAGACCACGGAATCAAATGGGAGGAAAAAGTCCCCTAGACTTGGATTATGCTGATGATTTAAGCATCCTAGATGAAAGTGTGAGCAAAATGAATGAAGTTTTAGAGGTTTTGCGAGTTCAGGGTGCTAGTATTGGTTTGAAAATTAATGTTAGGAAGACTAAGTCACTAAGGCTAGGAATAAGTGAAGATGAAAAGGTGACGTTGGGTAATGAAAATATTGATCAGGTGAGCAGCTTCACTTACCTTGGTAGTATTATTAGTAAAGATGGTGGGAGCAGTGAAGATGTTAAAAATAGAATAGCCAAGGCTCAGGGTGTTTTTTCACAGTTAAAAAAAGTCTGGAAGAATAGGAAGATAAGTCTGCAAACCAAGATTAGAATCTTAGAAGCTACAATGATGACAGTGGTCAAATATGGTTCTGAAGCATGGACGCTTCGAAAAGCGGATGAAGATTTGCTAGATGTTTTCCAGAGAAATTGCTTAAGGATTGTTCTGGGTACCCGCTGACTGACCGTATTTCAAACAATAGGCTATACGAAAAATGTGTTCAATACCGCTTCCTAGGTCTATAATGAAAGAAAGGTTGAGGTGGTTAGGGCATGTTGTGCGGATGAAGGATGACAGATTGCCAAAGATTGTTCTTTTCGACCAACCATCTAGGGCTAAACGGAAAGCAGGTCGTCCCCGTCTGGGGTGGGAGGACGTCATAAAGAAAGATTTAAAGGAAATGGGAACTTCGTGGGCGGGTGTAAAAAGGGAGGCTTTGAATAGATTGGGGTGGAGGAGGAGCGTGCGTAGCTGTGTTGGCCTCAGGCGGCTTGGTGCTGCGATGAGTTGTTAGTAGTAGTAGTAGTATTACTATTCAAATTGTCAGCTGATAATTAAAGCTAACAGCACTAGTCACCCTCCGTAGTTTGCGCAAAAACACGTTTAAAGTGACATCTATTACTTTGACAATAATTCTTATTTTGAATTTAATAAGCATGCTCAAAACTTTTTCTAACTTGAAAAAATTCCGCCTTTCTTAAAAAAGGTACATCTGTCTTTTCATAGTATTAAGATTTGGTGGATTTTAAAATTGATACCAGGAGGGATGATATTTAGAGAGCAATTTTTTATTCTGGAGAAATTATTTTCTACACAGGCTATCTTAATTTGTAAGCTAGTAGCCCAGAACTGTAGTAGCCTATTGGCATAATGTGTGACTTTGGGTTCGTAGGCATGCTAGTAGCATTGGTAAATATTTACCAAGTCATATTATTGAGTTACGACTAAAGTGAATATATCACTCAATGCCTTTTTTATGCTCTTTATGAATATAATAGGCTAGCCTAGCCTAATCATTTTTGTTGGAAATGAATGTGGTAAAGTTCTACCAAATCATATTATTGAGTTAGGAATAAAGTGAATACACCATTCGATGCCTTTTTTTATGCTGATTACAAATAGCCTAGCCTATAATAATCATTTCTATCAGAAATGAATTTCAGCCCCCCCCCCCTATATATACCTAACATAACCTGGTCAATATCTACCAAATCATATTATTGAGTTAGGACTAAAGTGAATACACCATTCAATGCCTTTTTTAATGCTGATTACAAATATAATAAGCATTTCTATTGGAAATGAATTTCAGCCCCCCCCCCTAATATGACAATTCAGGGTTAAGTTAGGTTAGGTTAGGTATAGCCTATATAGGGGGGGCTGAAATTCATTCCGATAGAAATGCTTATTATATTTGTAATCAGCATAAAAAAGGCATCAAATGGTGTATTCACTTTATTCCTAACTCAATAATATGATTTGGTAGAAATTTACCAATACAACCAGGGAATAGCCAAGTCTGTCTCACTGAATAGCTCATATTCGAAAAAAAGGCTGGGATAATTTTTGTAATGGGCACAAAGATACTTCATGAATATTTTTTTCTTTTGGTTTTCTTGCTATTGTTGTTGCTTCTCTTGCTGTAGAGAAATAGAGGGACTAATTACAAAAAATATTAAAATTTTTGATTAGTCAAAAGCTATTCTATTCTTTTACTGGCTAAAAATTTTACACAACTGAACCAATCTGGTGGGATTTAACTTTCCTTCTTTAAAATATTCACAGGTAAACTAATGAACCAAAGTTTGAAACATTTCGGTTTCAATGGCTTTGCTTTTGGTTAAATTTTTTTGTTGAATCATGAGTGTTATTTTTCGTTTTCTGGAAACTGTGGTTCTTTGAAATTCGCAGTGAGTTGTTAAGTTTTTATGCTGTTTATAGCAACCCTTCCTGAAGGAGAGTTTGTGAGTTTGTTCAAGAGGCATTTAAACTTTACCCCCCCCCCCTAATGTAGAAATATATACCCTGAATTGGCATATATAGGGGGGGGGGGCTAAAATTCATTTCCAATAGAAATGATTATTATATTTGTAATCAGCAATAAAAAAAGGCATTGAATGATGTATTCACTTTTGTCCTAACTCAATAATATGATTTGGTAGAACTTTACCATGAATTTTAGCTCCCACCCCCTATATATACCAATTCAGGGTATATATTTGCACATTAGGGGGGTGGGGGGAAAGTTTAAACTTACCTCTCATTTACATCAGAGATAAAATTACCCCCACCCTCTAATGTGCAAATATAGCCTATAGGGTGAATTGGGGAAAGTCCGACACCTTAACATGTTTTTTTTTTGTTAAATTGACTCTCAAGATTTTTTTTTATGAGTATCTCATATCATCTTCTATCAAACTTTTTTTACAACAATTTCCCATATTATTCACTTTCTGATTTTCCCATATACTGTGCTTGTAGCCCATCACCAGGTCTCAAAGTTGGTGGAGTCTGCTATGTTGGACTTACCCCAGCTTTGGGGAAGTGCAACATATCCTACTAGCTTTTTTCAACAATATGTCAAAAATAATATGACTTCACCATCTTAAAGGGCATCAAGGAATCACTATAAGTCCATAAGCAAACAATTTTTATGTCAAACTGACTGGCATCAAAAGGCCAGACCATACTTTTTTCTGCTGCTGTGGGGTAACTCTGACAGTGTCGGACTTACCCAACAGATAAACATTACAAGTATCATAGCCGAGGTGCACAAATCACTGAATGTAAATGATTGCTTGTATTTTAAAAAAAGAAAAAACATATCACACAAAATATGGTTGACTCCAGATACAAAAAGTTACTCATATATGTTGTAGCTTACGTGTATGGGCATAAAACAAAGATCTACTGACGCTTGCTAGTAACTGCCTTGTACGATACAATAACCTGACGGATTTGGGTATTTCAAATGGTCTGGTTTTCCACTAAGTTTACTGGTCCTGCTTAATGTATTTGTCCATCTACAGTATCGAAATCGTCTTTCTTTGGCCAACTGAAAGAGTAGGTGGCAAGGCTCAAGCAGTGAAGAAACTTGAGCTTAACTTTTCCCTCGTCAGGAAAGTCTAGAACCCTTCCTATGTAACCTTGTTCGTCATTCCTTGCATTGTATCTAACTGCATAGTACTCATTTAGCTTGGGAACAATCTTTTGCTTACTGGGTGTCTCCTTGTCATCGCTGTCACTTTCTTGAATAGTATCTTGAATACTCTGATCATCCTCATCAGAGCCAAGTTCAAGGCTGATGTCTGATTCACTATCACCCGTATCTCTATTGGCTTCCCTCTTAGGAAATTTTTTTTTTCGATTTTATACCCTTCCCATCTGAACTTTTCTTCTTCTCTTTGCCTTTTGCTTTCAGATTTTCTTCCCTCTTAAGCACCTCTAGATGTTCTTTTGATGTTATCACTTCTGCCTCTCTTGCAATTTTCTTCCGTTTTTCTATTCCTGAAACTGATGGTAGGTCGGGCCGCTTGATTGAGTGAAGAAGAATCTTTTCAAAAGTTTTTGATTGGTTGCCAAGCAATTTCTTTGGACTAAAGGTAACAGAAAAGGTAATTTTTTCTAGTTCAGTGTTGACAGTGGTTGTGACTTTAGATGTGCCTGAATTTTTCTCCTGCTCCTTTTTCATTTGTGCATAGCGTCTCAACTGGTAGGTTCAAACTTGGTTTGGTCAATTACGGATGGGTTTACTCTCATTGGAACACTCAGGTCAAAGATTCCAGTTGCTTTGAACAACTTTTCAATCAGGCTAGGAGTGAAATAGGTATCCCATACCTTTGATAAGAGACATACAAAATCCTTCTTTGACAGAATGTTGCCAGGGTGCTCCCTCTGCCATTTCGAGAGATTCTGATCATAAGACACTTTCATTCCCTTGAAAACCACTTTATCAAGAGGTTGAAGCATGTGGAGGTAGCTTGAGAATTGTCCCGTTAATTTCGTTTGCAAGTTTTGCAAGAGCAAGAGAAAGCTTTGCAAGTTTTGCAAGAGCATGTTTGCCATGTCCATCTAAGATGAGAAGTGCCTTTCCCTTTACATGAGGAAGAAACTGAATTCAAACCAGTTCATAAAGAGATCAGACGTCATCCACCCTTTATTGGTAGATGAGTAAGATGCACCAGGGTAAGCTCCATCTAACAGGTATCCATGAGGTCCAGGTATTCTTTGCAGAGAAAACTATTAAAGGTGTGAATTTTTCTCTGTTTGCACTGATACAAACCAAGGCAGTTGTATTTTCACGTCCATTACCACTGTTCTACAAGTGGCTGGTGAGCCTTTGGCTCCAGCAACTTTCGTATTGCCAGGATCCCTGCAGAAAGATGTCCCATCCAAATTAAACCAGCACTGGGGCTTGTCAAGAATATCCATCGCTGTGGCAGTTTCATACAACAGCTCATAAAAACCATACATTATGAAGGGGTCAGATTGCTGCAAAAGTCTTTTGTTTTCTAACCTTTCTGGTTTCTTTAGTGAAATTTTGTTTCGGCACTTGAACCCCACCCACCAGTCATGACCAGGTCGGTTGTCCTTAAATCTTGTTTGAACTTTGTTCTTGATGAGATATTCTTGGACTTGGTCAAAAATTCCTGCTTGCTGAGACCTATGCCCCACTTTTCAAAGTATTCAGAGACCCTGAGCCATATCCTTTTCTATTTCAGCAGGAATTTCTTGACTCCTCCCTCCACCACAAACTGTTTTTTTTGACTTTTGTCTTCTTCATAAGATGGTCATGCAAGGTAGTGCGCGGTATTTGAAATACTTTCGAAGCCTGTAGCATAGACATTCTCTTTGAAGATATCTCTGCTAGCGCGTTTTGTAGCTGAGTTGCATCATATTTTCCTCCAACCCCGCGTTGTGTTTTCCAAACATAATTTCTAGGCATCTAGAAAAGACAAAGGAATTATGAATGAATGGATGAATTTATTCGAAGGGGAATTATGAATGAATTGATGAATGTATTCAAAAACCTGTCACAAGCAGGTGTGCAAAAAATTCCAAAACAGCCAGTAGCAGAATTCCAAAAGCTGCCAACACTTTAGCAGCAAAATCCGTGATTTGACAGCTTTCTTTGAGCAAGAAGTATTTCTATAGGTAAAATTTTCAGAAAAGTAACAAATGTAACTTAGTATAGCTTGCGGTTAGAAATATCAATAGTTTTCTTAATCATATTTAATCATATTAAAGTACTGTCTCATATTTACTTTAATACTGCTAATGGTGTATAGTATTCAAAGTCTCAAGTATACAGTATATAGCTTACTGCTGGTAGTTTATGGATTGAGTTTGTACACTCCAATGATATTGGTATTATAAAAATAATACACACCCAACTGCATTCTTAATATTCATTGATCACTGTACTACAACTATAAAAAGGTCAGTATAATTTTACTAGCATAGGAAGAAAGGTCAATAATTCAGTAATCTATGTCTGGTTTTGATGTGTAGTAAATAATTGAGACATAAACTTTTGAAAATAGTGAAAAAATTATTTCAAGTCAAGTGAAAGTAATAGTTACTAGGGGTGGATTGTCGTCAGTGATAAATCACTAGGGGTTGGCAACCCTGAAAGAAAGGGGATTTTTGGGAAACCGATTTTGAGAATGTTTATGAGAAGACAGATTTTGGGGGGAATCCCCAAAAATTTGGGGATAGTGGAAGCACTGGTATTTTTGAAAAAAAAATGCCAACAGATTTTACTAGGCCATGAAAACTGTCCACTAGCATTGCTACTATGCTATCCCACTTTTTTGCACGGCGGAGCACGACTTGTGTTTTGACACCTTTTCTTTGAGCAAAAATTATTTTATATGTAAAAAGAGTATTTTCAGACAAAATCTGCCAACAAATTTGATACATGCCAAGTAGCATTTCTACTTTGCTACACTTTTTGCACGGCAGGTCACAAGTAAAGGTTAAGACGAAAAAAAAATTACAAGGGAGGAAGATAAACGAAAACGAAAGCAGGCACAGAACTGCAATACATGAATGATCAACACTACATTCCACTAAGTTAGTAAAGCCATCTAAGGATGGTTACTGGCTTCAACCTTTATTATCTAAAGCTTAGAATCTGTTCTACCATTTAAAATATCCATCTTTGGTAACATGGGGTAAGTCCGACACCCCAGCCAAACTTCCCCCATAGGGGGTAAGACCGACATGTCGGACTTTCCCCCAGATGGGTTTTATCGGGGGTAAGACCGACACCCCTCTTATCTGTTCAACTAATAACCATTAGCTTGTTTTAAAAAATCAGGAAGATGCTCCTGGTCTTCTAGTTTCTAAGAAATGAAAAAAAAAATTCTCTATCTCTCTTACTTTATAATCTGCATAAGTTAAAGTAAAGTCAGTTACCTGTGTTCCTAAAAAAAACGCCGTCCAAAAAACTTCAAAACCCTCTGAACAGAAGGCGTGCTAACTCTGCCAGAAGTTGATGGCACTGTTGCCTACTGCTACTAATATGGAAGAAAATATGAAAGCCTCCCACAGATACAATGGACCATAGACAAATTGAAGGTCGGTATCGGACTTACCCCACTGTCGGACTTTCCCTGATTCACCCCTACCCTGAATTGGTACATATAGGGGTGGGAGCTAAAATTCTTTTCCAACAAAAATGATTATTAAATTTGTAAAGAGCATAAAAAAAGGCATCAAGTGGTATATTCACTTTAGTTGTAACTCAATAATATGATTTGGTAAATATTTACCATAGCATTATTAAAGAGTAGACTTAAGTAGATATAATAAGGATAAATATAATGTTGGTTAGAATTCAGTATTAGGCTAAATAAAACAAATCCTCAACTAAATAGAATTAGGCTACTTACCATAGCCTACTTAAACAAGGAAAAATAAATGAAAAGAAAAGAATAATAAATCAAAAGGTAAAGTTTTAGTTTAGTTACTTTTCACTATCTTGGAAAGGGGTTAGGTTAGGGAAATGAAACTTTCAGGGATGGGTCTACAGACTAAAGTCCCAGGGAGGTATTTTGAAGTACATACCTCCACTCCTTCTCCCTCTTGAGGGCAAGTGACCTTTGATGATCTTGAAAAAAAAACTTTGTTATGAAAGCCGAACCTTGCAAAACAGATCTTCTGCTTAATTAAAGCACAAGGGTGAGCAATGTTTGACTATTTAAGTCATTGGTTCTTTATACTCTAAGCAACAAATATTGTCATTTACTCTTATATACAAAGCACTATAAAGTCAAACAATTGACAATATTATGTTTCCTTTAAATATGGAGAATGATATAAAGTCTTCTGTATGACTTTTTAAACATCAAATTAGGCTATTATTGAGAAGTATGAATAAAGTTATATAGGATACCACCAGATGGCTAATTTGACAGTGTATATATATACAAATCTTTAAATTAGCCAACCAGTATTTTAAGCATAGGAGTCCAGCTGGAAATAAGGAAACATTAAGAAGACAATTCTTACTCCATAATATGGAGAATAATCCTAGTTAACACATTTTGCAGGGGGAGAGCCTTTATCTTCAACTTTTTCCTTGTTTTTCCAGTTTTTCTAAGAAATTCATGAATTTCTTAGAACCTATATATTCACAGAATATATACCCCCACCCCCCTAATGTGCAAATATATACCTAGAATTGCATCCTCAATCTAAATATAACTTCCTTTGCATCACAAATAAACTTTACTCCCATATTAGCCATGTGGTGGATGTCCAAGTTATACAGAAGACTTTTTGGTTTTCTTATTTAATATGTGATCTACTAAAATGTCATACAGAAGAAATTATATTACCATGCTGATACATAGAAAAAACAACAAAAATTCATACAGATGGTTTTTTATAGCCTAGGCCCACATGATTTCATATATAGAGCAGCCTAATTAAAGACATACAGGTAGATTTTTATTATATCATTCTAATATAAAGCAATATAAATAAAGTCATACAGATGACTTTTTATACCTCCTGCTATTATAGAGCAAACATAAATAAAGTCATACAGAGGGCTTTTTATACCTGATACTGTAACAGAGCAAACATGAATAATTTCCTACATATGACTTTTTATGTCTTTCTTTTATTGAGCAAACTTAAATAAAGCCATACAGATGGCTTTTTATAGCCTAGGCCTGCATGATTTCATTTATAGAGCAGCCTAAATAAAGTCATACAGATGACTTTTAATGTATCATTCTACTATAAAGCATTATGAATAAAGTCATACAGATGGCTTTGTATACCTCATACTATTATAGAGCAAACTTAAATAAAGTCATTCAGATGACTTTATACCTCCTGCTAATATAGCCACCCCCCAAAAAAACTAAAGTCTTATAGATGACTTTTTATACCTCATACTATTATAGAGCAAACATAAATAAAGTCTTACAGATGATGTTTTATAAACTGTTTTCAGATTCAAAACTGCTCAATCCTAATTTATGAGGTTTCAAAGATCTACAAACACATTTCCTAAATTTAGAAAAACCTATTGATATGACTTAAAATTCTACTCAAATAACAGGAATTGCATTTTCAGAACTAAAACCAGAGAAAAAGAAACTGATAACTGAAGATTCAGATACAATGCTGTTTTGTCAAATTTCAATAGGTATAGACCTATCAATTGACAAATTTCCAAGACTTATAAATCAGAAGAGGGTTAACATGGAAGCTTGGCAATACCTTCCCAGATTATATTTTTGGCCCTGTATTTATTACTGAAAGTTTCATTTTCCTAACCTGACCCCTTTCCAAGATAGTGAAACATTGCTAAACTAGAATTTTACCAATCAAAACAAAAATTTCCCAGTGTATACAAAATTCCATAACTGACAACATAGGGACAAGGTGAACACACCAGGCCTACTCAATAGCTTTTTTTTGTGCTCCTTCCAAATATAATGATTATGAAAATGATTATGGATTGGGCCATTTCCTCCTCTGGTGTAAGCAACTCTCTCATTTAAGGGGATCAATTATCCAGGATGGGGAAGATAGGCTGCTTTGTGAGTTAATGAGGTCTAGGACTCTCTGTTATATTGTGGCAGTAGGAAATTTTGTATTGATGGGAAGGATGTCAAATGAAGTGTAATTTTTCTTTAGTATTTGTCTTTTTGTATATGGCTTTAATTGGCTTTTAAATACAGATTATTATTATTATTATATTATACTCTGAGCCAAATCAGAGTGTTTTTTCAGTTAAAAAAAGTTTAAGGAATAGTAAGAAAGTCTGCAAACTAAGATTAGAATATTAGAAGCTACAGTGATGACAGTGGCCAAGTATGGTTCTGAAGCCTAGGCACTCCAAAAAACAGGAATGTGTTGTTTTCCAGAGACATCTCTGACATATTGTTTGGTTACCTGACTGACTCACCATATCTCAAAGAGTGAGGTGTCTGAAAAATGTGGTTCAATTCCATTTTCCAGGGCTATAATAAGAGTAAGGTTTGATTGCCTAGGATATATTCTGCAGATGAAAGATGACAGATTGCCAAAGGCCCTTGTTGGCCAAATGAAGGATGAATGATTGCCAAAGGCCCTTGTTGGCCAAATGAAGGATGAAAGATTGCTAAAGGCACTTGTTGGCCAAATGAAAGATGACAGATTGCCAAAGGCCCTTGTTGGCCAAATGAAGGATGAATGATTGCCAAAGGCCCTTGTTGGCCAAATGAAGGATGACAGATTGCCAAAGGCCCTTGTTGATCAAACATGAAATTTCTTCTGGTTAACAAACATAGAATTTAAATTACACCATTCAAACAATACTTCCAAATCTCCCCGTAGAAGTGTCACATCAACCGGGGAGGTGACACCTCTGTATAGCTTTACATCATCCACAAAAATTTTAATGGTGCTGTGTCAGATTACCTGCAGTAAATCATTTATAAATAAACAGACTAAAACTGGTCCCAGGCAGCTACCCTGAGGGGCCCCACTTAGAACTCCACAGCCTTCAGATAGTGCCTCACCAACCTTCACTCTCTGTGTCCGATTAGTTAGGCAATCCTTGTTGTTGTTGTTGTTTAATTGACGTTTGAGCGAACCAACTGCTTGTATACGTGCGATCCTCTATTAAATCTTGGGTCCTAAATGGAGCCACGTCACATTGAATCACACAAATATATGTTTGGCACAGGCCACGTCAACACTTAACTATCATGGGGTTGTACTAAGACGTTGTACAGAGTGTTCTTATTTAAAACACTGACACCTTTTTTCACATCGCATTCTGCTATGGTCAAATAACATATCTAATAAAAAAAAAAAAAAAAAAATTAAAATACAAATATTATAGAACTTTATGCTAATTACAATTTTTTATATACTTAGTCAATAAGGATATAGCCTTTCTATGGGCCCACTTAGGGGACTTAGCATGACCAAGGATTGCTCTCATTGTAAATGCACTTAAATACTTTAAAATTAAACTTCTAAATACATTTCTTTGTACATCATATTTCCTACACTTCATTAGGATATGTCTAACATCATCATACTCATTACAAATATCACAATACGGAGAGTCAGCTCTGCCCCACTTATGCAAAACTGAACGGGTTTTGGCATGACCTGTCCTCAATCTGAAGATAGTAGCAGCAACAAATCTAATATCATGTACTAGTCCATCAGGTGGTGGCCTATAATCATAAAGCTCTAAAATTAGGTTTACACAATTTCTAATGTACTCATTTCTCTCCCTATCACATAATACATTATAAATACATGTTATATATTCACTTTGTGTAGGTTTTACAATTACACTCTGGCCATTTAAAATACCCCACTTAGCCATATTATCAGCAGATTCATTTCCAGCAATTCCAACATGTGCTGGGACCCATACCAAAAGTATATTATTCCCCATACATTCTAATGGCCTAACAATTTGATGAATACTATAAACCATCTCACAACTAGGGTCATGTTCATTCATCAGGTACTTAAGGGCCAATGCAGAGTCAGAACAAATCATCCATCTCTGTGCATGTCCATATGACTTTATAACATCTAAAGCCTTATACAATGCTATCATCTCAATTGAAAAAATAGATAGTCTACTTGGTAACTTGAAACTATATGAAATTGACATACTGGGAATCACTACTGCACAACCAGCACCCTCATCTGACTTAGATCCATCAGTAAAAATTTGTATATGGTCTCTTAAATGGTCAGTCTGTCTAAACCAGTCCTGTTTTAAAGTCACATTATCCTCATTACCACGGTCAGACATAGGGAAATACACATTATCCTTTATTTCACATGGTTTATTTAATACACTATCCTCAAAGGCAATCTCATTTATTGGTGTTATATTTGGGCACTCACTAGAAAGTAAATTAATACATCTATAAAAAGCAGGAATATTCCTGGTCTTAAAACTATCTCTATTGTAATTTCTTATTATTTCTATGTTAATAAGATCATCATCTAGACTAGCCTTCTTAGCAAAATACTTCACAAGTAACTTATCACGTCGTAATGTAAGGGTATTCACCCCCAACTCAATCATCATTGCAGGAACAGGGGTACTATTAAGGCAGCCTAAGGATCGCCTAAGAGCACTATGATAAGCTACATCTAACTTTTTTAAATTCTTCTTACTAGTATCACCATATATAAAGCTGCCATAATCAAACTTACTAACAATAACAGCCTTTATAATTTTACTAAGGCACTTATAAGAAGCGCCCCTTTTTCCTAGGCACATTACATTTATAAGGTTTAACCTACTCTTTATATTACCAAGTAAATACTCTATATGTCTCAACCAAGTCATTTTACTATCCAAAATTAGGCCTAGGTAACAAAAAGAATCATCCACCCTAATAACCTGATTTTGAAGATTCACCTGTGGTATTAGAGTATTATTACTTTTTGAGAAAAGCATACCAACTGTTTTCTCAGGTGATAATATCATATTATTCTCTCTACACCACTGTTGTACATTATTCAATGCTTTTTGCATCACTGACTGTAGATGATGGGGTGTTTTTCCAGTTGTAACTAGTGCAATATCATCTGCATATATATATGTTTTGCAGCCAAGGACAGTTGAGAGGTCCAAGTCACAGCAATAAATAATAAACAATATGGGGCTTAACACACCTCCCTGAGGTAGTCCCATGTCAGTTTTAATCTGAAAATCTGTATTATATCCTCCAGCAGATACTCTAACCTCACGATTCCTCAAAAAGCTAGAGATCCAATTGACATACTCTATAGGAACACCAATCTCCTCTACTTTTTTCAACAGCTTGTCCACATCTACTTGGTCAAATGCAGACTTCATGTCTAAGAAGACAGCAAATGTATCCTTCCTGCATCTGAAGCCCTGTTTTATTTGGTTCTCAAGTCTAACTAGGCAGTCAGTTGTGCTCCGGTTTGGAAGAAAACCAAACTGCTCTTTCTGAGCAGATTTTATTACAAGCTCAAGAATTCTATTTTTTATCAAGTGTTCTAGTAATTTACAGAGGCAGGATGTTAGAGAAATGGGTCTATATGAATCTGGGCTAGAAGATTCCTTTCCTGTTTTAGGTATTGGGATAATGGATGTCTTTCTCCACTCCTTGGGAGTATACCCCTCTTTAACAGACTTGTTAAAAAGAATCAGAAGTGTGTTTTTGGCTTCCTCTGGTAAATTTTTTAGCATTTGGTTGTGTATTTGATCAGGACCAGTTGCTCCTGGTTTGATTTTCTTTAAAGCATTTTCAAGTTCTTCCAGAGTGAAGTCTTCCATTGGAGGGTGGTTTATCTTTTCAATAATTGTATTGCTTGGTGTTTGATGAGGGTATCTGTGATCACTTTTCAAAAAATTTTCTAGGAGGATCTTCATTTTATCCTCTGGAGCTGTGAACTCCCTGCCATCCTTTTTGAGTAGGACAGGAATTTCTGGGGGATTTTTTTGGCCAGTATAGATTTTAAAATTTCGCCACATATCTTTTATAGTTGTATTATTTGAAAATTTTTCCTCAATTAGTTTCTTCCAGCCTTCTCTTGTTTCTTGAAGGATAGTTTTTTTTAGGACTGCAGTGGCCCTATTCATCTCTATTTTATTACTTATTGTTGGATTTCTTGCATATCGGTTTCTAGCTTTTTTTTTTCCAGCCAAGCTTTTTCACAGTTAGCATTCCAGCCTGGAATGGAGTTTCTTTTTGTTTTTTTAGGCTTACAAAAACCAAAAATATCTTCACTAGTTTTCACTAGTAAATTTGTAATTTGTTCATTCATTAAATCAACTGGATAATCAGGTGAAATTTTTTGGATTTTAGAGGCAATGGTACTTTGCCAGCTTGGCCATTTGCTATTACAGAATTTCCACATTTTTGTTCTCTGGAATTCTGGGGAATCTATGCATTCCTCTAGTTCCACTATTACTGGAAGATGATCAGAATCTACTGCGCCAGCTAGTTGGACGTGATGATTTACAGCTAATGAAAAAGAAACAAGTGTTAAATCTAGAGTAGAGTACTTACCATTAGTTACGTTTAGCCTAGTGCCCAGATCACATGGTGTAATAAGGCAGATGTTACTTTCAGGCTCCAAGATATAGTCAGCAAAGGCAAGAGATTGTTGGTCCTGTTGTGATGTAGTATCCCACATTTTATTATGAAGGTTGAAATCACCTCCTATAAATTTGTCACTTTCACATAGGTCATTGATCTTTTTAAATTGACTCACATCAAAATCCACTGTTGCTCTATTATAATAATTAACAACAGATAACCATCTATTGTCATCCAGTTTGACATTCACAAATCCAACTTCATTTTTACCTGTAAAGGGCACTTGTATTTTCCTGAAGGGTATATTTTCTCTTACCAGTGTCAGCAGACCTCCTCCTTTTTTTCCTTCTCTATCCCACCGTACAGGATGAAAGTCAGGAAATTTTGGTATTTTCTTTTCATTAGTTAGTAGAGTCTCTTGGAGGAGCACCAGATCAGGTTTACCTCTTATTATTAAAGTATTTATAAGAGCAGTTTTAGTTTTCCCCATTCCTCGTGTGTTTAGTTGCAGGACCTTCATGTTTTATTGATGTGCTTCCCCTTCTTTAGATTTTTTCCTTTGCCTGGTGAGTTCTCTTTGTCAGGTGATGTACAGGTTCTTTTTACCATTTTAGTCTCACTCTGTTCTATATCTGTATGGTCATTGCTTGCAGAATTTTTAGTTGCCCCAGGGACAAGGTCAAGAACTTCATCTAGGACCCTAGTAAAATTTCTTACTATTCCTATTTTTTCTGAAGTTTTGGGTAGCATATCGATCAATGACTCACATATAGTAGTAAGAAGAGAGGCAACTGAGGTGAGGCATTTTTCTAATTTATCCACTCTAGTGCTTTGTTCCATCAAGCTAGTGTTCTGTTTTAGTTCATTAGTTTTTTCTTTAGGGACATTAAAATGGCTTGTTGAGGGAACTGTTATCTTATTAACTTGACACAGTGCTTCCTTATAAGTCATATTTTTTGTGTAAGCTATTTTAAGAGCTTCTGTTCTCTCATGATAATGGAGACATTGTTTGCTGTTTGCAGAGTGTGGACCCTTGCAGTTTGCACACACTAGTGTTTGCTCTTCAGGTTTCTTATTTTTCTCAGGGCATTCATTTAGATCAGGCAATCCTTAATCCAAGTCATGCTTCTACATCCAATCCCATACTTTCGACATTTTTCCACCAGCAAGGATATCAAAACCTTGTCAAATGCCTTGCAAAAATCAATATAAATACAATCAAACTTTAGGCCTGAATCAGCCATCTTTTGAAAATCATTGATTACTTCCATTAACTGCGTGTTATACGATCGATTTTTTCGAAAACCATGCTGTGCCGTGCTCCACAATTTATTTTTTTCAAAATAATTTCGGGTCTATATATATAGAGATAAATATAGTATATATATATATATATATATATAGAGATATATATATAGATATATAATATATATAGATATACTATATCTATATAATATATATATATATATCTATAAATTATAAATATACAAATATATATAGGAAACAAACTAAAAACTGGCGAGCTTGTGAAACGTAGATCTAAAGAGGTTCAAGAGATCTTAAAGTATATACTATAATATTATATAATATATATAATATATATATTATATATATAATAAATATATTATATATATATATGATACGATGTATACAATATATATAATAATATAGTGATATATTATATATATTATATTATATAATATATAATATTATATATAATATATATATATGATATATATATATGTAGATATATATATATATATATATCTATATAAATATAAAGGAAAACAAACTAAAAATGGCTATGCGTGAAAAGTAGATCTTAAGAGAGTTCAAGTAGACTTAAAGTAATATAATATCTATATAATATATATATATATAATTATATATATGTAGATATATATATATATCTTATATAGTATATTATATATATAATTATATATATTAGATATATAGTCATCTATATTATATATATATATAATAGAGAGATGATATAGTATATAGAAGTATTATATATATAAGTTATATATATAGTATATATAAGATATATATATCTATATATATATATATATATATATATATCTATATATATAAGAATATATTATATATTACTATATATCTAATATATATAATATAGACCCGGCGCCGCGCCCGATGAGGGAAGACCAGCGGCGGTGGGGCCAAAAACAGCGCGCCACGCCGCGCCGCCGGAAAGACGCCGGCGGCGCGATCAATGTTGACCGCAAACATTAATGTTTTCATCAGTCTTTCTCAAATCACAGCTTAAATTTACAACAGATTCGAGCCTATTCATGAGTTAAAAAATTCACAAGTCGCTGGCGGGAACTGGTCTTCTTTGTTATTCATCAAGAGAAGTAGAAATCTGGTAGAAACGAAATGGCTGTGGCGTTTCAGAACCCTTGCATAATATGAGTAGTTGAAGTATCTATTAGCTATGTATTCTTAACATAAATAATTATCAAAATTAGTAGTTTTTTTCATCGAGCATTACTGCATATAAACTTCAAATACCGTATCACAAAATTCGTCAGTTAAAATTCGTAAGTAAAAACTTTGAATATAACTTTGAACTTAGAAGCTTAATTTTTTCATAATGCCCTTTGCCTATATCTATTTTGGCACCTTTAAAACAGTTGAAATGGGCAACTTTGATATTGATTTGTTTTTTTTTGCTCTTTTGGATTCCTAAGAAGCCTTCTTGTATTAAAACTGGTTTTTAATAACAATTTAAAAAAAATGCATTTTAAAGTTTTTTTGGCTTCTTTATAGAATATATGTCATGTAGGCTAAGGCTGAACTGCTGCTTTTTCATTGCTTTTGGCTGCTCTTTTGGATATTATTCATTTTTTCTTTTGGGGATTCATTCCAAATTATAAACTGATAAATACCTAATATCAGTCAAATTATAAACTGCATCTAAAATGAGTAAATTTATCAAATTGAAAAATACATGATGAACACTTCACATGAGAACACTTCAATTACAATGACACAAAAAACACTTAATAGTTTATTCGCTATGAAGAAAAATGAAGTGCCAGCTATTTTCTTAGGTAAAAAATGAAAAGCTCGTCCGTTTTAAGTGTAATTAAATGAAATAATATGCAGACTGAAGTAGCTCCAGGAAGATGTTGAAATTTTCATCCTAGTTCATCACTTTTAATCCAAGCAAAATGTTAGGACACTTAGTATCAGTCATTGAGTTTAAGCTTTGATTTCCAAATGCTCACAAGAATTACCGAATTTAAGAAAATCGCAACAATAAGTCACCTGTGGTCAAAATACTCAAAGACTCCTCTTTGATCCCCAACCAGACTCAAAGCTTCTGCTATGGTCATTTCCATGGAAATCTCCAAAGAGTTTCTTTTTAAAATAGCTTTCAAGCGTAGTTAGGCGTATTTAGACTTTTTTGCTTTTCTTCAAAGCTTTGAAAAAAGTGTTATAATATTCCAAATGTTACATTTGTGCATATTTTTGGTAATCATTTGTGGGGTGATCGAATTTTCTAAACCACTGTAGATACGTAAGAACGTTGCAACATCTAGTACCCTGAGGTCATAAGACTGTCAAAGACTCCTCCTTGAACTTCCCAAATCGAAAACTTTTATTATGACCTGGCCTTTTAATGTAACTTGGGCACTGGACCAAGGTCGCCATTGTTACTCGAGCGCAACGTTAGGTGGGGATGTCGATATCGCTTTCGTCACACCAATTCGTTTTAGTGTGAATCTACCTGGTACATATGAATGAATGTTTTCAAAGTAAAGCCGTTTCATCAATAGGAAAAAAACGGATTGGACGCATATGTCCGTTTCCCTTTGGACGATAAAACCATGCAAGTGCTGTATCAAGTATAACTCACGAAAATCTTGTTAATTTTGTCAACTTTTCAAATTTTTGGCATCCCTGCTTTCAATAAAAAAAAAAAAAAAATCAAGGTACTACCACTTAAATATAATAACTCCCTATGCCCCCCTTCTGGATACCATCTTGATAGGATGCCGTCTCTGCTTTAAATAAAAAAAAAAAAATAATTAATTTATTGGCACCCCTGCTTTAAAAAAAATCGAGATATTATCATTTAAATATGATAGCTCAATACCCCCCTCCCCCCTCTGGATACCACCTTGATAGGATGCCGTCTCTGCTTTAAATTAAAAAAAAAATCAACTTTTTGGGATCCCTGCTTTCAATAAATAAAATTTCGAGCTATTATCATTTAAATATAATACCTCCCCCCCCCCTCTGGATACCACCTTGATAGGATACCGTCTCAGCTTTCATTAGAAAAATAATTTACTTAATAAATAACTAGGTCACTATACGGTTCAAACAAACACGCAAAATAACGTTAAACAGCTTAGTGTTCCTTGAAAAAAAATTGAGGGTATAAGTAAAGGGGACAAGACAACAACAAAATATCGAAATTATTTAGATATACCTCAAATTATTGGAAAACTGAGTGATAGATTCGCCATGGCATTCCATAAGATCCAAAGAATCTAATTAAAAGGGAGCACACACAAAAGCCAAATAAGGCCAGTAGCCTATGAGAAATCGCAAAATACCCAAGACAATGAACAAGTCCTAATGGGGGGCCCTGGGTCTATCAAAATATTTCAATGGTTTCCCAGGGAATTTGATATAATTTTCTTCTGTCTCCACTTTAAATGAAAAAAATAATTATCTTTTTGGCATCCCTGCTTTCAATAAAAAAAATGAGGTAGCCTATTATCATTTAAAAATGATAGCCCCCTATCCCCCCCCCTATAGGCAATAATTTACAACTTATTTATGAATCATATTTTTGGGGTAACTTCCGGTTCAATCTTTAATTCCCCAACCTTGTACATAGCTTAGTCTATAGCTAAATTTTGTCTCAGCCGAAGGTTATTTTTTTTTTTTGGGGGGGGGGGGGAGGGGGTAAAAATGTTCCAGAAAGAAGATTGTATTTTCTATCAGGCGTTCAATAATTGAGTATTAAACATTAAGAAAATCTTATCTAAAAACAGCAAAAAAAAAAAATCCGCAAACCTACAATTCAGCTGTAGAAACAATCTGTCGGCTATCAATTTCAAAATCCAACAAAAGGTTGAAGCTGTATAGTAGTGAATGCGTTCTATAATTCTATTCAACTTGAAAATAAAATTCTTGACTACGAATGATGTAAGAAATAGCGATTGGGAAACTGCATTCAAAATGATTTAAACTCATTTCATAAAGACAATACTTTTTTGTCAACATATGAAGAACTGTGTATATTGCAATATTTGTAATAGCATATTGCATCTGTCTGGTTTTTATGCAAAGTAACAAAAGAGACGAAAATTAATGAACAAGAGAGTAGTGAAGAATTATGGTATGCAAAGTAATATTTGGCAGGGAAAGTCACTGGTGATAAATCGCCAGGGGTGGCGTCGTGATTGCGTGATTTTCGGGGATTCGGGGAACCAATTTTTTTTCGGGATGACGCATAGATTTTCGGGGAAACACCCGAAAATTCGGGGATAGTGCAAGCTCTGCTTGATTTCTAATCAGGAAAATCGAAATACTAAACCATACGAGAAGGAAAAGCTCCGACTTTGCGGTTGACGCAATAAAGAATTGCCGCAAAAATAATTTAAAGTCGACCGAACGCCGCCGCCTCTGCCGGTGGCGGCGTGCCTGCGGTGCGCCGGCGGCGTTACGACACTTCGGTGGCGTTCGACCGGGCCTCTCGTCGGCGGCGTTCGGTGGATCCGCCGGCGCGGCGCCGGGGTCTATTATATATATATATATATTATATATATATATATATATATATATATATATATAATATATATATATATATATAATATATATATATATATATTATATATATCCTTTAGTCACATCTGTCTTAAATAAATGTTTAGGCACCTCTGCAGTACTAAATGTCATTTTGAACATGGGAGTAGAGATGTGCTTAGGTCTGGTAGTTCTGCAGTAGCCCATTGGGGTCCTTGTTCAGAAAGATTTATTTAGCTCATTTGATTTTTTTGGATGGAAGTGTTATTAAGTCCCCACTCTGATACAAGGCATATGGATGGTTTTCTGGAAGACACATATCCCAAAAAGCATTCAAATTTCTTTGAAACAATTTGATAGAACATCCCATAAGATTAATTTGCTTACACCACCTAACAATTTGCTTAACACACCATTAGTACTCTTGTCAAGTTTCCTACTTCTATTTCCTATTCTATCTTCTTCCTATTATTCTATTCTTCTTCTTCGCTTCACAGATATATTTGTTGAGGATGCTTGGCTCTCCTCCATTGTTCCAGTAAGCAATTTCTTTAGCACTTTTCTGATTTGATTAGTCATAATGAGAGTAATACTGTTACAGATTTGCTCATCTTCCAATGATACTTGTTATGGTCCCTATAATCTGCCAAAATTTGTCCTTGAAGCAATATCTGCAAAAAATAGACACTGGAGAGCTTATTTATCAGCTGGGGATGATGAATCTTGGCGTGCTTACAAGAGGGTGAGAAATAGGGCAATGATGATCCTGCGGTCACACACTGAGTCAGTGGAATCGTCGATAATTAGTTGCGCGCAAAGTTGTCCAAAAAGGTATTGGAAGTATGTGAATAGGGGCAAAAAAGAGCAGTTGCCATCGTCAACGGTCTTCAATGTCCCAGTCACTGGTGAAACTGTTGATGATGATAAAAGAAAAGCAGCTATTTTTAACGAAACCTTTTCATCTGTTTTCATTAATCCTGCTACCCATAAGATATCTAATTTATCACTGGCACCAGAAGCTTCTGTGCTACTGAATGAGTCACAATATGATGACTCCGATGTAGAGCCTGAGCTCGTCCAAAAGATTATCCCTGAGCTTTCTGTTGATAAAGCCCCTGATAAAAATGGTGTCTCAAATGTTATTATGCGAGAACTGGCTTCTTCTTTAGCGGCTCCACTCGCATTTCTTTTTAATCTTTGTTTGGAGTCTGGTAAGTGCCCTGCTGCGTGGACAAAGGCAGTCATAAAACCCCTTCATAAGGGTGGACCAAGGTCGGATTTTACAATTATCG
>CM051273.1:18083255-18183255 GCA_027921565.1 Artemia sinica
GGAGTTGTCGTAGACTAGAAACTTCGAAAAGGGCTCATTCGATTGGAAATGGGATTGGCTAGTGCCCTTTTTAATAATCGAAAGTGATTGGAGGGCAACTAGCCCTCCCCCGCCCATCATTCCCCCAAACACATACAATCAAAATTTTGAGATAGCCATTTTGTTCAGCGTAGTTGATTTTCAGATAGAAAATATGTTTTTGAGGAGGACACTCCCCCACAACCCTCAGGGCGAGGGTTTTAAGTTATGCCCTGGGGGCATATAAGGTTTTTTATAGAAGGCGTTGTCGTAGAAACTTCAAAACAGGCTCCTTCGATTGGAAATTCAAATGGCTATTGCCCTATTTCGTAGTCGAAAGTGATTGGAGGGCAACTAGCCCCCCCCCCCACGCCCATCATTCCCCTAACACATACAATCAAAATTTTGAGGTAGCCATTTTGTTCAGCGTAGTTGATTTTCAGATAGAAGGTTTTAAGTTATGCCCTGGGGGCATATAAGGTTTTTATAGAAGGCATTGTTGTAGAAACTTCAAAACAAGCTCATTCGATTGGAAATTCAAAGGGCTAGTGCCATTAAAATAGTCGAAAGTGATTGGAGGGCAACTACCCCCCCCCCCTCACGCTCATCATTCCCCCAAACACATCCAATCAAAATTTTAAGATAGCCATTTTGTTCAGCGTAGTTGTTTTCCAGATAGAACATATGTTTTTGAGGAGGACACTCCCTCACAACCCTCAGAGCAAGGGTTTTAAGTTATGGCCTGGGGGCATATAAGGTTTTTATAGAAGGCGTTGTCGTAGAAACTTCAAAACAAGCTCATTCGATTCGAAATTCAAAGGGCTAGTGCCATTATAATAGTCGAAAGTGATTGGAGGGCAGCTACCCCCCCCCCCTCACGCCCATCATTCCCCCGAACACATCCAATCAAAATTTTGAGATAGCCATTTTGTTCAGCGTAGTTGTTTTCCAGATAGAAAATATGTTTTTGAGGAGGACACTCCCTCACAACCCTCAGGGCAAGGGTTTTAAGTTATGGCCTGGGGGCATATAAGGTTTTTATAGAAGGCGTTGTCGTAGAAACTTCAAAACAGGCTCATTCGATTGGAAATTCAAAGGGCTAATACCCTTTTTAATAGTCGAAAGCGATTGAAGGGCAACTAGCCCTCCCCCCCACGCCCATCATTCCCCCAAACACATCCAATCAAAATTTTCAGATAGCCATTTTGTTCAATGTAGTTTTAAGTTCTGGAAATTAGGTCTTTGAGGATGACAACCTCTCACAACCCTCAGGACAAGGGTTGTAAGTTATGCCCCTGAAGGCATATAAAGTTTTTATAGAACGCGTTGTCGTAGAAACTTCAAAAAGAGCTCATTTGATTAGAAATTGAAATGGCTTGTGCCCTTTTTAATAGTCGAAAGTAATTGGAAGGCAACTAACACCCCTTCCACGCCCACCATTTCCCCAAACACATCCAATCAAAATTTTGAGATAGCCATTTTGTTCCACGCAGTTAAAGTTCAGGAAATTATACCTATGAGCAGGACACAGTCTTCAGGGCAAGGGTTATAAGTTATGCCCTGGGGGCATATAAGTTTTTATTTAAATCTTTGTCGTAGAAATTTGAAAAAGGGCTCATTCGATTGGAAATTCAAAGGTCTAGTGCCCTTTTTAATAGTCGATAGTGATTTGAGGGAAACTAGCCCCCCTCTCTTGCCCACCTTTTCCCCAAACACATCCAATCAAAATTTTTAGATAGCCATTTTATTCAGTGTTTTGGATTTCCAGATAGAAATTATGTTTTTGAGGAGGACACTGCCCCAGAGCCCTCAGGGCAAGGGTTGTAAGTTATGCCCTGGGGGCATATAAGTTTTTATTTAAATCTTTGTCGTAGAAACTTGAAAAAGGGATCATTCGATTGGAAATTCAAAGGTCTAGTGCCCTTTTTAATAGTCGAAAGTGATTGGAAGGCAACAAACACCCCTTCAACGCCCACCATTTCCCCAAACATATCCGATCAAAATTTCTTGATTGCCATTTTGTTCCACGAAGTTTAAAGTTCAGGAAATTATACCTTAAATACAAAATACAAAAGATATAATACAAATGAATATAATACAAAAATAATCATTTTAAATACAAATGAATGTGCATTGTCAGTTTAATATACATTTACTGATATATAGTAATCAAAATCTTAATATTATTTGATTTATTAAAGTTATAAAAATAAAAACATTTATATTTTTTCAGTAAAGTGCAAATTATGTTCTGGCCATGGGAAGGCATAGGGGTTTTGAGCCCAACTTATGTTAATTTCTGCTCGTTTTGAGTTTGACTCGGTTATTTATTGTAATTTCTGCTCGTTTTGGGTTTCCTTTATTTATCGATGCTGATTTGTGGTAGTTTCACGCTTGGTAGATTATTTGATTTATTTTTGCTCATTTTTGTTTAATGGGGCTCTTTACTTTCCTTTGAAAAACTTATTTTGTGGAAAAAGTTTTTTTAATTAATTTCGAAATTAAGGTAAATTTTCTCAGGCTCTTAACTTTTGATTAGTAGGACTAAACTTGATGAAACTCATATGTTTAAAATCAGCATAAAAATCTGATTCTTTTGATGAATCTATTGGTATCAAAATTCCGTTTTTTAGAGTTTCGCTTACTATTGAGCCGGGTTGCTCCTTACTTACAGTTCGATGACGAACTGTTTGATGACAATCTGTTGGAAACCAATGGGTGTCGGGATTCTTGGGGGGGGGGATCTTGATGAAAATTATAGTGCCCAAATTTAGTATACCTGGGAGTTTTGGAGCAGTGGCTTTTAAGATATATTGGTAGAAAATTTGTAATTTCTTATTTTTTATGAGAAGGTTATTCATTAGTACATGTTTGTTTTATTTTTAATTATTTTTCTTTCTCAAGACTGACTGTATAAACAATATATGGTATAACAATAGCAATAAAACGATATTCTATAAACAATAAAGGGTTGTTGAACAAAAGAGGAGGGCTCGTTTGAATGGGAATTGAGATTTCTTCTTCCCTTTTCTACAAAAGAGGTAATGTAGCAGCTAAGTTGTAATTCCTCCCAGTTTTAATGTGAAATAACAACTTTGGCCCAAAGGAGGCCAAAACGCTATTGAGTAAGACCAGAGTAACACTGGAAAGACCAGAGTGTCAATTGTACTTCACAGAAAACTATTTTTTTTTTCGGGCTGTGTGTTTGATTTCTCATAACGTCACCAAAAAAAAAAGAAGAAGAAAACAACAACAAAAGAACATGACCAAGATCATAGGTAGCACAATTGGGCCGCCTAAGTAAAGAGTGAAGTGGGCTCTATGCATTATTTTCTCTTCTTTTTATTTTCACCAAGGCACTTTGTATGGAAGGAGTTGTTGTAGAAACTTTGGAGGGGACTCTTTCCATTGGAAATTGAAAGTTCTAGTGCCTTTTAAGAAACAAAAGTGATTGGAAAGCAAGTAGCCGCCTCCCACGCCCCTTTTTGTGCCGATCGAAATTTAGAGATGACCATTTTGCTCAGCCTAGTTGGAAGGCACAAAAATATCCCTCCAGTGGTGAGATGACCTCCCACAGCCATTGGGACAAGGGCTGTAAGTTATGCAATTTGCAGGTGGTTTGCATATAGCATTTGTTTTTGGGTAACGGGGGCATGTTCTATGCTTGGTGTAGGAAAATGCTGAAGGTATTGAAGTGAAGCTTTCAGGGAACGTCGAGGGGAGTGTTGAATTAAATCAAAACACACTATGTGCATGAAGGTTGTCAAAAGGGTGTATCAGTAATATTTTAGGAATGGTTTAGAGTATTTGCTTTAGTATTAAGTGCTTTCATTTTATTTAGTTTCACATCCTTTTCAAGCTTCGCCTAAAGTTTCAACTTAATACCATATTCTGTTCCTGAAATATTGCATCATGCCATTTTGACAACCTGGATGCACTTAAAGTCTTTTGATTTAGTTTAATGGTCGTAATAGTAGCCGTAGCAGTAGAAGTAGCAGTTGCAATTGCAGTAGTAGCAGTGGTAGTAGTAAAAACAAAATTAAAGAAATGAACCGAGAAGATGAAGACATAGAATGGGATTTTTTTTAAGGTTAATGAAAATACTAGATAAACGAAGCGAGTATTTGAGAGGGAGGACAATCATCTCCCCTCTTTTGCGCTCTAAGAGGATTTAGAAGAAAATGTAAAAATGTAAACGAAACGACTGGGGTAAAACCAAACAACACCAAAACCCAACAGAAAAAAAAAAAAAAAAAAATGGAAGAATTGGAAGAACTGAATGTTTAAAATCCAAGCACTGTGAAGAGCCAACGAAAATAATAACAAAATAAAAACCAAGTTTAGCAGAATAAAATGTTGCGCTAGGTAAGCAAACGCAATTAATTGACTGGGGAAAATCCGTAAGGTGTTGTCTAATTTTAATCATCACTTCTTTTGTGCTAACTCTTTCGGACCTGACGGGTTTGGAATTTCTGGTTTGCACCCTGTCATTTTGTGAATGCGAAAGTGATGCTGGGAACTGTGCTTGTGCTTCTCGTGAAGGGCGCTTCTCGTTTGAGAAAACCAAAATAAGAGTCACTTAGTCACTTATACTTAAAAGCCTTTTTTCGGTCTTCATTTCTTTAATTACGTGTTTAATAAGACACGCTATGTGGTTTATGAAATAATCTTAGTAGTAGTAGTAGTCGCAGTCGCAAGTCAGTCGCTGTAGCAGGTAGTCGCGACTATTCACAATCGTAATTAGTCGCAGTCAAAAATAGTTTTAGTCGTAGTCGCAAGCACAAGGTCTCTTGATCAATTCAACATCCCTCTTAACATACCCTGTAAGTTTCGACTTAATACCCTTGGCCATTCCTGAGATATTGCTGATGCGCCCTTTAGAAAACCTGTATGTATATAGTGTCGTTTGATTTAATTCAACACCCCCTAACCATTCCCCATACCCTTGGCTTTTTCGGTGGCCTGAGTCAAACGTGTCCCCATTTTCCAATAACAGAATGTTTTTGTAAGCAATGAACAACTTGCGCAGCCTACAGCCCTTGCTCTAAGGGGCATGGTATGTCTTTTCATCTCTGGAGACATGTGGACCTTTCAACTATTTTGAACAAAATGGCTGTCTCAAAATTTTGAGGGGTTCCTTTGGGAAAAAGGTTAGCAAAAAGGGGTATGGAAGGGGGATGGTTGCCCTCCAATTACTTTTAGACTCTCAAAAAAGCAACAGAACTTTCAATTTCCCATCAAGTGCGCCTTATCATAGACAGTTCTGTTGCACTGTCTGTGATCGTCATTGTTTGAAATTAAAGCGTTTTGATAAAAAGTTAAAATTAAACGTAAAGATTAGGAGTTTAGTGGGGGGGGGGGGGTGACGCCCTCCTTTATTTAGGATAGCTACTTCATTTTGTACTGGCCAGGGCATCTACATCAGTCTTTTTTTTTTTTTACAAAGGACACACTAAGTTAAATTTAAGTTTAAAGTACTAAATTAAAATCAATGGGAAGAGTTAATGGCTGAGGATGATGGTAGGTCCCCTTATATTTATGATGGTACTCAATATGATATCGACGCAAAGATATGCTCAATAATATTTTTTTTTTTAAATCGGAGGGTAACGCTCTAGCATTGCCTTAGAGAGGACCCATGTGCTCTCAATTTATAGTTTATTTTTTCTCCTTCCCTTCGTATGGAAGGGATGGCTGTAGAACCTTGGAAGAAGGCTCAGTTCATTGGGAATAAAAGTTCTACTGTCCTCTTAAGGGTTAAGTTAATTGTAGGTTAACCTGCCCTCCTCCCACGCCGACTTTGCTCTCCTGCTGGCCTTCCTCTCATGCCGTTCTTCCCTACCCAGTCCCCTTAACTCCCCAAGACATCTGATTAAAATTATTTGCCATACTTGACTTAATGCTCCCACCAACTTGGCGTGAGCGTCGAGGGAGCAGATATCATCCTGCTTCAGAGCAGCCGAGGGTGCGGTTTCAAATCTTGTTCCTGCCTTGCTTAGGAACTGATATAGACTGTCGGACTATCTCATTCATATACGGCCATGTGATCGTTTCCACTCAGCGACCATTGTGTTGAAATTGTAGGTGATGCAACTTGCGGTTTGTTTTGATATTTGGAGGAGATGGCAATAACATCTTAATTTACGCTGCGCTACCTTTAGGTAAAGTGGAATGTGTTTTTTACGGGCCAGGTGAATGGCGTTGCTGATAAAATCATACCCGTGGACTCCTGTCTTTCAGACGTTTTTGAATTGCGTCTTATCTAGCTTCTTTTGAGTCATGCTGGTTGTTGGCCAACTTTTGCGCCGTATAGTTCGACTTGGCCTACAGAAGTATTGATTGTCCGCATCTTTGTGATGCGGCCGATATATGGGTTGTGCCAAATTTTATAACTCTCCCTAGGATGGAAGATGCCTTGACGACTCTTGCGCTGATTTCGCTCTCGACTGAACCATCATTGTCAAAATGGAGGCGAGCGACGGGCTGTACAATACTGCTGCTTGATTTTGACTTATTCGACTACAGGAAATGTTGGTCGGGAGGGCTGTGAATCATTAAGCCTGATTTTCCTTTTGATCGAGCTGATGTTGGGCCCGGCTGCAGCAAGTTCTTCGAGGGTGTTTGACATGAGTGCCAAAGTAAGCATCGTTGGCTAAGTAAGCGTCACTCAAAAGCCTATCACCGAACCTCTGGCTGAAGTTCAATCGGATAGTCGTCGTTTTCATCACATAGTCAATAACACAATTAAATAGCTCAGGAGCTGCGGTTCGTCCTTGCCGAGCTCCTGGACAGATGTTGACTTGCTTGCTACCTTTCCCGTTAACTTGGGCACAGCTTGACGTTTGTTCTTCCAGTCATAAGTAGCGCATGCGCTGCCTAAGTAAAGAGTTTCTCAAAGTGAGAGCAATACCTTTGGGGCAAACCGGTTTCTCTGAGTATAAGTCACAGCGACTCTCATCTACTGATTAAAAAATGGCTTAAAAGTAATGGATTATAGCAAAAAATGGATTAAAAGATTATGAGCGTCTTCTTTCAAAGCTCCATTGTCTTCTCTATCACTTGCCGCAGGGTGTATATCTTCTCGCTTGTAGAGTGGTTGTGCCTAAATCCTGTTTTTTTTTATATTTTTCGGTTTCTTTGAAGCATGCTGGAGTAAATTTTGAGGAGTTTCATTGCAGACAGTTTAGTAGCCACAGAGAGTAACAGTATGCCCTTGTAGTTGGAGCATTGACACCTGAATCCTTTCCGTTTCCATAGTGGCAGAATTATTCCAGCCCGTAAATCCTTCGCAATGATCTCAGTGTGCCACACTGGGACAACAGCACAGGAGGACCCTTATACTTCAGGAGATCGGCAGCTATACCACGAACACCGGGCGCGTGGTTATATTTCAATTTCTTCGGGGTTTTAATAATTTTGTTGAGAGAAAATGAACGAGAGAGGGGATCATAGGTGAAAGAGATGCAGTTCTTACCAGATCTGGGTTAAGTGATAGAACAGCGTCGGCTTTGAACGGTGGATCTTTCTATCTTTTGCTCTTTTAATGTTAAAGCAGATCCGTTGGGAGTGCCTACCAACTGAGGTGGGCTCCTCGGAGGTAATTTTACGGAGCTGTTTTGTACAGTGCTCCATTGCCACCATTACCGGCGACATCGTCCAGCTTCTTGACCTTGTCTTCGACGAACTGTTTCTTGTCACGATGGACGAGTATATTTCTGATGCTGTTCAGCTTGTGCTATGCTAGCATATTGCCACTGAGGCAAGATCGGTGGTCACCTGACAGCCATTGCACTTTACGCGCTTGCCTTCGATCAACAGAGGTAGCTGCTTTCAATGTGTTATACTTGGATTTTCTCATGCTACCTCGGAATCAGGTAGGGACTCGAGGCACTCAAATTTAGTTGAAATTTCCACAGCATATTTTTAAGACACTTATAAAGACACTACGGTCTGTCTGGTTCTTGCGATTGAAACGAGAAAGTCTAACTCCTGACTCGCATTTCTTAAGACGGAAGCGAAGAGTTGCAGAAACAAATCTATGTTCTGTTTTACCTAGGTTGGTTCCCCTGTACGTTCCATAGCTGGTGATAGACGATCTTCATTTCTGACTTGCGATGATGTAGTCTATCATCTTCCTATCGTTGCTGTTTGTGCATCCTCTTCCCTTAGTTAGGTTTAGCTGTTGGTCAAGGCTCGGTCCATAGGCTTGCAAGGGTCGATAGTCAGAGGGGTAAAGCATCCGAGGCAAGGTCTTATCTTTTCATACCAGTCATTTTTAGATCGAGGGTCTCCGGCCCTAATGATCCTAGGGCTTTGGATTTGTGGTTCATTAGGGTTGGCTCAATCCACGCCGACTAGATTAAGGCAGCCCTTTTCCGCGTTCATAGCTCAGCTTGGACCTTTCCTAACCAGTGGGACGGGAGGCTAAACTAGAATGACCTGTGCAATGTCCAAGTAAAACCTTTCCGGGCTAACATGGCCTTTCAAACCTTCCAAATATCTGGAAGGCTTTTTCTAAATATACTTACAAGGATGATGTAGCCACGGCAAATCAGCAATTGTTTATAGTTAAACTTTGTTGTAAAAAAAAGAAACGTGTTTGATCTTGGGTGCCCAATTAGCTTGAAACCTTCAGGATCTTTCTCTGGGTCCAATTGGTTCAAATATTATTTTGATGATGGTGTTGGGGTTTCCTAAAGTGAGCCAAAAATGGTCTGTCCCTGATCAATTTGAAACTTGCAGTTGTAAGTCCTTGGATCAAGAGAAGTTCAACATGCTACGAAAATTGTTTGAGACCATGAGACATTTGAGAAAATTGCCGTCTCGCTGCAAAAGCCCCCAAAATGGCACATTTTTCTTATATGTATAAAATTTATATTCGTATGTCATTGGCCTAAGGAAACCAGTGAAGAAATTACGAAAAAAAATCTATGGGTTCCTCCAAATGTAGAGCCTAAACAATGGACAATTTTTCTTTTCTGAGCAATTTGACACTGAAACCCATAAGCCCTAGGGCAAGGAGATGCATAGCCTACCTAATATGCTAGCTTATTCGTATACCCTCCTCCCCCAAAAAAGTTGACTTTTAACACGGCTGATTTTTTCTGATTTTGTCGTCAGAGCCAAATTATTTGGCTTATATGCTCAAAATTTTGGCCCAAAGGGACCTCAATATACGCGAAAAAATTGAAAGAGCTACCACAATCAAAAGTGGGGCTACTGAAAGCCCTTTAAATTCTAATTATTCATTCTAATTCCTGTTCGTTTCATCCATTCATTCATAGCAGTATCTACTATCAACGCGTTTGATACCCTGTTTAATGTCTTCTGTTTTGGGTTTCATCTATTCATTCATAGTAATTTCTGTTCGCTTTAACTTTAGATTTTAATGGGCTTTTTGCTCTTATGTAATTTTTTTTTTTTTTTTTTATAAAATGCCTTTTAAACATATTGCAAGTAAGGAGCTACATTAAAATAAAGGTAACAGATACTACTCAATATGTGTGTATTAGGGAGGGGGGGGGACTAACGGTTCCCTCAGTGCCCAACTATTTAAGCTAAAATTTGACTATTCCCAGATGCTTGTCATAGGCAGCGCAATAGCGCTACCTAAGTAAAGAACGATGTTGGCACAATGTATTATTATTTTTTTTTTGGTCTTAGACCAGGGCACTTCGTATCGAAGGAGTTGTCGTAGAAACTTCAAAAAGGGCTCATTCGATTGGAAATTGGAATGGCTAGTTCCCTTTTTAATAGTCGAAAGTGATTGGAATGCAACTAACACCGCTTCCACGCCCACAATTTCCCCAAACACATCCAATCAAAATTTTGAGATATCCATTTTTTTCAGCGTAGTTGATTCCTAGACAGAAATTATGTTTTTGAGGAGGACACTCCCCCACAGTCCCCAGTGGACTACTGAAAGTGGGGCTACTGAAAGCCCTTTAAATTCTAATTATTCGTTCTAATTCCTGTTCGTTTCATCCATTCATTCATAGCAGTATCTACTATCAACGCGTTTGATACCCAGTTTAATGTCTTCTGTTTTGGGTTTCATCTGTTCATTCATAGTAATTTCTGTTCGCTTTAACTTTAGATTTTATTGGGCTTTTTGCTCTGATGTAAAATTTTTTTTTTTTTTTATAAATGCCTTTTAAACATATTGCAAGTAAGGAGCTACATTAAAATAAAGGTAACAGAAACTACTCTATATGTGTGTGTTAGGGAGGGGGGACTAACGGTTCCCTCAGTGCCCAACTATTTAAGCTAAAATTTGACTATTCCCAGATGCTTGTCATAGGCAGCGCAATAGCGCTACCTAAGTAAAGAACGATGTTGGCACAATGTATTATTATTTTTTTTGTCTTAGACCAGGGCACTTCGTATCGAAGGAGTTGTCGTAGAAACTTCATAAAGGGCTCATTCGATTGGAAATTCAAAGGGCTAGTGCCCTTTTTAATAGTCGAAAGTGATTGGTCGGCAACTAACCCCCCTCTCACGCCGATGAATCAAAATTTTGAGATAACTATTTTGTTAAACGTAGTTGAAAGTTCTGGAAATTAGATCTTTGAGGATGACACTCCCCCCCCCCTCCACAGCCCTCAGGGAAAGGGTTGTAAGTTATACCCAAGGGGCATATAAGGTTTTTATAGAAAGTGTTGTCATAGAAACTTCAAAAAGGGCTCGTTTGATTGGAAATTGAAATAGCTAGTGCCTTTTTTAAGAGTCGAAAGTGATTGGAAGGCAACAAACACCCCTACCACGCCCACCATTTCCCCAAACACATCACAATTTTGAGATAGCCATTTTGTTCAACGCAGTTGAAGATTCTAGAAATTAAATCTTTGAGCAGGACACTTTCCCCACAGTCTTCACGGCAAGGGTTATAAGTTTTGCCCTGGGGGGCATATAAGGTTTTTATTGAAAGTTTTGTCATAGAAACTTGAAAACGGGCTCATTCAATTGGAAATTCAAAGTGCTAGTGCCCTTTTTAATAGTCGAAACTGATTGAAGGGCAACTAACCCCCCTCTCTCGCCCACCATTTCCCCAAACACATCCAATCAAAATTTTTAGATAACCATTTTATTCAACGTAGTTGACAGTTTTGGAATTAGGTCTTTATGGATGACAACCCCCCACAGCCCTCAGGGCAAGGGTTGTAAGTTATGCCCTGGGGGCATATAAGGTTTTTATAGAAAGCGATGTTGTAGAAACTTCAAAAAGGGCTCATTCGACTGGAAACTGAAAGTGCTAGTGCCCTTTTTAATAGTTGAAACTGATTGAAGGGGAACTAACCCCCCTCTCTCGCCCACCATTTCCCCAAACACATCCAATCAAAATTTTGTGATATCTATTTTGTTCAACGTAGTTGAAAGTTCTGGAAATTAGGACTTTGAAGATGATAACCCCCTCAGAGCCCTCGGGGCAAGGATTGTAAATTATACCCTGGGGGCATATAAGGTTTTTATAGAAAGTTTTGTCGTAGAAACTTCAAAAAGGGCTCATTTGATTGGAAATTGAAAGGGCTAGTGCCCTTTTTAGTAGTCGAAAGTGAATGGAGGGGAACTAACCCCCCTCTCTTACCCACCATTTCCCCAATCACACCCAATCAAAATTTTCAGATAGCCACATTGTTCAACGTAGTTGGTAGTTCTGGAAATTAGAACTGGAATCGGAGGACGAATACGCCCCCCCCTCGCGCCCCTCATTTCCCAAAACACTTCCGATCAATATTTTGGTATAGCCATTTTTCCGAAGGTAGTTGAAGGGTCTAAAAATTATGTAGTTGGGTATGACCACCACCCCCCCCCCCCCCCCCCACAACCCTCAGTACTAAGGTTGTAAGTTATGCTCTGGGAGCATAAAAGGTTTTATAAGAAGCGTTGTCGTAAAAACTTCAAAAACGGCTATTTTTTTGGAAATTGAGAGGCCTATTTTCCTTTTTAATAGTCGAAAGCAATCGGAGGGAGAATCACCCCCCCCCCCCCCCCGCACACACACGCCCATCATTTCCGATCAACATTTTGGTATATTCATGTTGTTCAACGTAGTTGAAAGGTCCGAAAATTTGAGGATGACTCCCTTTCCCCCGATAGCCCTCAGGACAAGGGTCGTAAGTTATACCCTTGGGGCATATAAGGTTTTTATAGAAAGTTTTTTCGTAGAAGCTTCAAAAAGGGCTTATTCGGTTGAAAATTGAGCGGACTAGTGCATTTTTTATTAGTCGAAAGTGATCAGAGGGCAACTGCCCCCCTCCCACGCCCATCATTTCACCAAATACTTCCAATCAAAATTTGAGATAGCCATTTTGTTCAACGTATTAAACGAGCTCATTCGTAAAGTGAGCTGAAGAGATCAAAAATTAAACACTACTTTTTGTGTCATAATTTTGAAAAGAGTTTATGTTCTTAGAAATTTCTGAAAAAGTTTCTCCAGCATATAAATAACAGGCTAAACTATAAATCCTTAAAGGAAAACCGGAAAGATTCAAACTATTATTTTCTTTTTCCCTGAAAAAGACCATGTCAATATTAAACGAACAGAAATTAATTAAAAAACTTTTTCCACGAGATAAGTTTTTCAAAAAAAGCAAAGAACTCCATCAAACCAAAAATGAACGAAAATAGAATCAAACAATCTACCAAGCATAAAACTACCACAAATCAGTATCACAGGCAGCGCAATCGCGCTGCCTAAGTAAAGAACGATGTTGGCACAATGTATTTTTTCTTTCCTTTAGACCAGGGCACTGTATCGTATCGAAGGAGTTGTCGTAGAAGCTTGGAAAAGGGCTCATTCGATTGGAAATTGGAATGTCTAGTGGAATGTCCCTTTATGATAGTCGAAAGTGATTGGAAGGTAACTAACACCCCTTCCACGCCCACCATTTCCCCAAACACATCCAATCAAAATTTTGAGATACCCATTTTGTTCAACGTAGTTGGTTTTCAGATAGAAATTATGTTTTTGAGGAGGACACTCCCCCACAGCCCTCAGGGCAAGGGTTTTAAGTTATGCCCTGGGGGCATATAAGGTTTTTATAGAAGGCGTTGTCGTAGAAATTTTAAAAAAGGCCCATTCGATTGGAAATTCAAAGGGATATTGCCCTTTTTAATAGTCGAAAGTGATTGGAGGGCAACTAATCCCCCTCTCACGCCCACCTATTCCCCAAACGCATCCAATCAAAATTTCGAGATAGCAGTTTCTTTCAACGTAGTTGAAAGTTCTGGAAGTTAGGTTTTTGAGGATGACAACCCCCCACAGCTCTCAGGGCTAATATTCTTTGCTAACCGAGCTTAGTTTGATTTACTGAAGCTTATTTGTCGAGTTTCTTAGGGTTCCATTTGAGCTGTGATTACCAAAATGATTACTGTACCTATAAATATCTGAGAAATTAGTTTTTTTTTTTTTTTAGTTGGTTGCTTTACTTAGCGCTTTTTACTAATAACTCGGTAATAATAATTTTTCTGACTGTTGCTGTACATTTTTCTCCTCAAATGCTCAAAGGCCTGGGTTTAATACCAAAAAAGTTGGATTCTAAGTACCCAGATTCGGGAAAAAGGGATATGTTTTTCTTCCGGATTCTTTCGTGTGAAAGCAGCAGATTCCTTTTTTTTGTACAATGAAGAATCCGTGGACTGAATGTTTGAATGATGTCGTTTGGATTTTTCTCAGATTTCAGTACGTTCGGAATCCAGGTTTTTCTGGGTAGTGAAGTCGGGCCTTGAGATTTCAAAAGGATGCTTTTGTAAAACGAATGATAGTTCTGCTTTTCGCTTCTTGATTGGCGAGGCTTTCGCTAAACAGAAACGCAGGTGTGGTAAAAGGGAAAGGGACGTGTGAAGACATGATAAAAGACAACTTTTACCGCTTGCCAAGCTATATTCTGGAAAAATGAACGGAAATCTGGGAATGTAGATAGGTCTTCCGTCAATTTTTTCCGTTTTCTGGACAGGAAGAATCAGATGGTCAAAAAATTGAAAAATGGAACGGAAGTGGTCGTGTGGACAGCTTTTCTGGAAAAAAAAAAATGCCAGAAGAAAGAGACGATTAGACACGATAAGTGATAAATAAAAATAGTTGTCTAAGATCAAGGAGGCACACTTGTGCCTCTATAAAGAGGCGACCCACCACAATGTTAAGCGATTTCAGGTCCTAGAGGTCGCAGAGAGACGGCGGTAATCGCATTTTGTAGCCCAAGCTCAAACTAAGAAACTTGCAAAATTTCATCCTCCTCCGACTTTATCTTCATGGGGTAAACTGGGCCGGAAGTTTCGACCCTCCCACCACAGCCGCCCTTTAACGTTGTCCGATTGGGCTGAAATTTAGAGGTTAAGCTTTCCTAGAGCCCGGGAGCTTATCCTCGAAATTTCAGCTCAATCCGATCACTCCTTCCCTGTTTTCAAAAAACCAAATATAGCCACTTAAAATTCATCATTTCTTTTTTTTTCTTATCCACGCCTACAGGCCACAGTTGGCAACTGATCCGGGTGAATGAGGACTCATTCGAAGCAGAATTCGACCTGTTAGGGCCTTTTGATATTTTCAGACCGAAAAAATTATCCCCCGAATTTACATTTACGAAAAACCTCGTTTTCCTATAATAGCCCATGTTAATTTTTCCCACCACAACCCCCCTTTAACGTTGTCTGATCGGGCTGAAATTTAGAGGATAAGCTTTCCTGGGGCCTGGGAGCTTATCCTCGAAATTTCAGCTCAATCTGATCACTCCTTCCCTGATTTCCAAAAACCAAATATCAAGTTTTGTGGAATTTGCTTGCGTCGAAAATAGATCCCATTAACTAAAAAACAATTATAATTGTGTTTAGTCCAGCGGTTGATACTCTAGACTGTCAGGCGGAAAACCCAGGTTCGATTCACCGTCAGAAAAATTTTTTTATATACTGAATTTAAACTTTAAAAAAGAAACTCAGTTTCTTTTTTAAATTATTTGAAAAAAATTACGTTTTCTAAAGAGTTAAAGAGGCTGAGTTACAAGGTCGACCCCTAAAACGTACAGGGATTAGGAGGCACAGTTGGGGGGCTGTTAAAGAGGCTGAGTCACAAGTTCGAACCTTAAAACGTACAGGGATTAGGAGGCACCCTGTACGACGTGATTTGAGTATTCAGGAATTCAAAGCCTTAACACAAGAATGTTCAAGAGCGGGAGGTTTGGGGGGCGGCAGCCCCCCAACTTTAACTCCTGACACGATCAGCTAACAGTTAGTCAAGTAATAATAAGTAATAAACTGTACAAAAACGTGCAGAAATTATTTGAAAAAAACTACGTTTTCTAAAGAGTTAAAGAGGCTGAGTTACAAGGTCAAACCTTAAAACGTACAGGGATTAGGAGGCACAGTTGGGGGGCTGCCGCCCCCCAAACCCCCCGCTTTCGCAGCCTTTAAATAAAAAAAAAGTTCTTTAAACTGAAAGTAAGGAGCGACATTAAAACTTAAAACGAACAGAAATTATTCCGTATATGAAAGGGGCTGTGCCCTCCTCAACGCCTCGCTCTTTACGCTAAAGTTTTTATTGTTTAAAAAAAGAGTTGTGAGAAAGTCAAACTTTAGCGTAAAGAGCGAGGCGTTGAGGAGGGCACAGCCCCTTTCATATATGGAATAATTTCTGTTCGTTTTAAGTTTTAATGTCGCTCCTTACTTTCAGTTTAAAGAACTTTTTTTTTATTTAAAGGCTGCGAAAGCGGGGGTTTGGGGGCGGCAGCCCCCCAACTGTGCCTCCTAATCCCTGTACGTTTTAAGGTTTGACCTTGTAACTCAGCCTCTTTAACTCTTTAGAAAACGTAGTTTTTTAGTTTTGAATAGAAAAAAGGTAAATTGTCTAACGGAGGCTCTAAATTTGTCGTCTATATGTTTTGGCTCAGAAAAACAGATTTGATGAGGATGGCGGATAAATTTGTACAGATATTTTAAAAAAAACCCCTCTAACTTTTTGAAAAAAACCGCCTAGTCTGGAGGACTATTCCCTTTTCCAGATTTCCGTCCCATTTTTCCAGAAAACGGATAGTCTGGACGCGCTACATGACTGCGAAGCATGACGTCATTTCTTGGGCGGGAAATTCAAATAACGATGAAACGTGGATGTGTCTACACGTTTTCTCGGAACTTGGCGAATTGTTTTGGCCTAAAATAATTGTCGTAGATCTTAATAACCCATCAGAACGTTTTCACATCGAAATAGTACTAGGAATATTGACAATCGGTTGTTAGTTACAACTAGAAACCACGTTTTACCGTACTTCGAATTACGCGTCTTGATTTTTAAGTCATCACCGTGCAGCCCTATGTTATTTAACCTAAAAACCGTATTCCGGGATTTTTTTCGAAATTTCGAGATTGTTTTTGAAAAAAAAACGGGATTTTATTTTTTAGCTCGTGGCAACCCTGCTTGTTGGTATAGCGTTCGACTTTGAAATAGTGTCTTGCGTTCGGTTTATATTCTTCAATTACGGTCTTCTCCCTTCTATACGATCATTTACAGATAATTTCACTGTTTTTGTAAATGTGATGCACTCATTTTTTTTAAGCTTGTCCCAGGAAGGTATTTGGGCAAACATTTTGATTCAAAAGGGAATAGAGGTCATCCAGTTCATGGTTTGCAACGACATTCTGAGTAGATCTCTAAATCCATATCCCAACGAATGCGGTACTTTTGTCAAAATCCTGTGGTGGGGAAGGGTTCAAAGATGGAGCCAATTTTCCTTAATCAAGTGAAAATGACCAAGAAAACTGACCGAAAAGGGCTCATTCGATTGTAAATTGAAGTGGCTTGTGCCCTTTTTAATAGTCGAAAGTGATTGGAAGGCAACTAACACCCCTTCCGCGCCCACCATCTCCCCAAACACATCCAATCAAAACTTAGAGATAACCATTTTGTTCAGCGTAGTTGATTTACCGATAGAAAATATGTTTTTGAGGAGGACACTCCCCCACAACCCTCAGGGCAAGGGTTTTAAGTTATGCCCTGGGGGCATATAAGAACGATGTTGGCACAATGTATAATTTATAATTTTTTGCCTTTAGACCAGGGCACTTCGTATCGAAGAAGTTGTCGTAGAAACTTCGGAAAGGCTCATTCGATTAGAAATTGGAGTGGCTTGTGCCCTTTTTAGTAATCGAAAGTGATTGGAAGGCAACTAACACCCCTTCCGCGCCCACCATCTCCCCAAACACATCCAATCAAAATTTTGAGATTGCCATTTTGTTCAGCGTAGTTGATTCCCAGATAGAAATTATGTTTTTGAGGAGGACACTCCCCCACAGCCCTCAGGGCAAGGGGTTGTAAGTTATACCCTGGGGGGATATAAGGTTTGTATTGAAATACAAATGAAAACAAATGAATGTGCATTATCAGTTTAATATACATCTACTGATATTTAGTAATCAAAATTTTAATGTTATTTGATTTATTAAAGTTATAAAAGTAAAAACATTTATATTTTTCAGTAAAGTGCAAATTATGTTCTGGCCTTGGGAAGGCATAGGGGTTTTGAGCCCAACTTATGTTAATTTCTGCTCGTTTTGAGTTTGACTCGGTTATTTATTGTAATTTCTGTTTGTTTTGGGTTTCATTTATTTATCGATGCTGATTTGTGGTAGTTTCACGCTAGATAGATTATTTGATTTTATTTTTGATCATTTTTTTTAATGGAGTTCTTTACTTTTCTTTGAAAAATTTATTGTGCGGAAAAAGTTGTTTTAATTAATAGTAATAAAAAAGGTCAAGGTGTACTAAAGAAAACTGACCTGTTTTAGTGGATGCTTGAATTATACAGGCTTATCTTAGTTTTGACAATATTTTTGGAGAAACTAAATTTCATCTGGGAGGGGGAGGGGGCAAACTTGAGTCTGGAGGAAAACTGAGGTCTGGAAGGGGAAGTTGTCCCCTCCGCCCCATAGCAAATTACGCCCCTGACCCCAACCCCTTGCCACTAAGTGGTTGGAGAAGTGTAGGCTTGTGGTTCTGGAACCGCTCAAAGTTGTATATTGAAAGAAGGATTACTTAGTGTTATACTTACTTATTCAAATTATTTACTTGACAGTTCAACCATAATATTCTCTCTATACGTAAGACTGTGCAGCCAAAGAGGAAGAAAGACAAGTGAAAACAGTTCTGTAGGGGAATTTAGGAAATTTTTGAAATGAAAATAAACTTAGTTTGTAATACCATTTATCGTACCTACACAACAAATGATCTTTTTTTGAAAATTTCGATCCATTTCTGAGTAATGAGTGGCTTTTTATTTAGGGACCGCTCAAATAAATCCCTAAGCCTAAAGTCACATTTCTGTTGAGCTAGCAAAATTTTCCGCAAGTATGTCGATGTATAAACCTGTCCGCTCAGTTAACCTTCTGTGTCGAAGCTACTAGCCTGGAGCTACTTTCTTAAGTATGACTAAATTTCATTTTTTAAGACAAAGAATTAAAGATTTATTTCTTCTTTTAAACTTTTTTTTTTACAAAAAGAAACGACACTATGTTTTGATTTTTATCCACTCTTAACTTATTTTTCTTTTCAATTCTTGTACGGCCTCTTAATTCAGCTCCTTAATGAAAGTTAAGGTGTCTTATCTTCCCTAGATTGGAGGTGAGTTTAAGTTTTAAGGACTAACATTAAAACTTAAAACAAACAGAAATTATTCCGTATAAATAGAAAAGGTCATATCAGTGTTGTTTCTAAATTAAATTTTAATCAAAGACGAGCATAGATTAATTTAAAAAAAAAAGTTTTTCCGAGGAAAGTAAAGAGCGAAGTTGAAACTTAAAACGAACAAAAATTTCTACTTCACAGCCCATCTAACATATATCAATAAAACTAATGCAAATAAATCAATTGGTGATATTTCTCTATGTTTGTAGGATTACAGAAAACTAGCGCTTTACTGAAAACACAAAAGCCAAGTAAAAAACAAGAATATTGACTTAGGAGTCAAAAGTAAATACATAGCCTCACAACAACAAACTAATCTATAACGCTTTCATAGTCCTACTGGAGCTGTGATATCAGTAACTTTCAGTATACAATTAAAATTATCTTAAATACTTAGGCATACAAATAATAAGTTTAAAATCATTACACAGTATATAAAAATAATGGATTGATTTATCTGGTAAAATATTGGTCTCACCTATTATTATTCGAAATGAAGAACATAATCAACCGTAATATGATCTCTGGAAATACAGTTATTTCTCTCTGTAAAACGGAGGATCTTAAGTTGTGATACAAATTCTAAAGCGAGTCTGTAGTCCTAATACTAATAATATTCCTTCACTTCGAATTTGTCTGCAAAATAATCATGAAATGTCCTTTTCAGAACCAAAACAACGGTCAATTATTGAACTGAGCACATTGTGCAGAAGTGATGCCAAAGTAAACGTGATGCCAGAAGTGATGCCAAATTAAAATAAATAATACAATAATATAAATATGCTTTACTTTTATACTGTTAAAAGTGTCCTTAAAAGGTTTACTTTTGCCGTAGCTCCTATATTGTTTGGTGTTTTTAGTAAAGCGCTAGTTTTCTGTAATCCTACACGCATAGGGAAATATCACCAGTTGCTTTATTTGCATTAGTTTTATTGATATATGTTAGATAGGCTCTGGAGTAATAATTTTATTCGTTTTAAGTTTTAACTTCGCTCTTTACTTCCCTCGGAAAAACTTTGTTTTTTAAATTAATAGTATCCTAAGGCAGTAAATGGGTGTCGAATACGACACGCCAACGGTTTTCTTTTTTTTGCGTATTGAAACGTCGTAATTGAGAGTGAACAGGTTGGCAATTAACAGCAATTGTAAATTTTCTGATCAAATACAGAACATTGTTACATGCAGAAAAAATGGAAATAAAACCACGTACTAGAGTAGAGTCGATCGCAGAGCTTGTAAAAAATAGAATTAAAACGAAACTTTTATTACGTATTTACTTTTTTTTAGGGATTCCGAGTACATCTTTCTTGTACGATGGCATGCCTAGTCAAATTAGCTGAATCTGTGCGATTGAAAAAACTTAGTAAAAAAGGACAACTTAGAGAATTTAGCCTCATTGAAATTGACCAGTTTGTCGATTCTTTAGAAGAAGTGCACGGGATGTTTACGTCAGCTGAAAAACAGGGACTTGTGCGCTACGCTCTAGATAATTTAAGGGCAACGCCTCATGAACGCTTCCTACCTGGCTATCCTAATATAAGACTCTATCATGGACAATCAATAGGTAATCTCTTGCAAACTATTTCCATTGGCAGGTTTCATTATCTTCTTCTTGTTGACATCACAAGTTTTATATATTTAAATATATTGATTAAGTTATTTCCTAAATACGTAATATAAGGCCTCATGCATTGGGCCGTATCCACAGGCTAACGCGTTTGAGTCCCCCTCCCCCCAATTTTTGCCCAACTCGTAAAAACGTAACTAAAATACATATAAACAAATCTTTAATATGTTTAGGGATATCTATTCTGTACACCCTCCAAACAAAATTCCGGACACGCCCACTGTCATGCACATTATTACTGTGAATGCTTGAAAAATCTCTTTTTATTGGAGGATGAGCATTAGGTATTAATCAATATCCACGGAAATTCGTTCAACATTAGTTATTGGAATTCGTTGAAGAATTATTGTATCTCCACGGTGAAAGGGGTGCCCTATGGCGGAAGGACACCCTGCAAAACCGGGAATGGTACTTTTTTGCGGTTTTGAATTTTATTGTAGATACCTTGTCTTCGTCAATTATGTTTGGCTACCCGATTAAAAAAATAAAAGAGGTTTTTAAATTAGTGTAGGTGACATTAAAGTCCATTAAAGTCTAGATTATCATGTCACCAAAAGGAGAGGAGGTGGGCTTTAAAAAAAAAAAAAAAAAAAAAAAAAAAAAAAAAAAAAGCATTAGAAAACACCAGTCGAAGCTGTTACGCTGCCATATTCCATTTCAGTATTGCTTTAAGTGAGTTTGATACTATGTGCTTAATTTTATATGCTAAGTGGTCAAGTTATGTAACATCAACAAAATCTTTATCACTTAAACAAGTCCTTTCACGCTAAATAACGTCAGAATCTAAAAAAAACCATCATTGTCTAAAATCATCACAATTATCATTAGCGAATGATTCAAGTTTAAAAATGTGAAATAGAGATGGAGATGGGACGCTAAATTTTGGATTGTAATTAACCATACATAGGTGCAACTTTTGCACATTACCGCAAAGTGCTGTAACGTTTGAAAAAAATTCAAAAGAATTGCCGATTTAGTATTTTTTTTAAATTTCACGTCCCTTGCCATAACAGAAGACATTATCCTACGCATGGGCGTAGGCAGCGTACTGTCTAGGGGGGGGGGCAGTTGATAGTGTGATGGAATTTTATCAACTGCTTTTTCCAAACCATCTGCTTTTTCAGCCATATCTAATGTAAATTTGAAGGTCTAGGGGGGCAGCTGCCCCCCTGCCCCCCCCCCCCTCCCTACGCCCATTATCCTACGGTGGTGAAATTTTGCTCAGAAGTTACTTATGCATAGAGGCAACTTTTCCCCTCTACCTCGAAAGTATCATCAGAAATTCGCTTTTTTGATACCGCTAATAGAGATTGAAGCTCTGATCAATCGTAATAAGTTTTATAGGAAAGGTTTATTTATTTAAAATTTCAAAATTTATTCGTTGCCTATCCAGAAAACCTATTCTATCACTACTATGTTGAGTTTTTCATTACATAACATGAATTTATACGTAACACTTACGTAAAGTTTATGAACTTGACCTGTAAGTTTACATAACCTAATGCAAAGTTTAATTAAGTTATGCTTGTGCAAAGAAATCTAGGGTGTGTTTAAAACAGCCTCATGATTTGAGCCAGCTTTTGATCTAGAAACTTAAGATCAGGTGAGAATATATTTACTCCCCACAATAGCTTCATCTGTAGGCGACGTGAATATATAAAAAAAGGGGTGGTACTTATTTAAAAAAGACGTGACTTACACCAGGTCTTGACTCAGATAGTCTTTCTAGACTGATCGTTTTGAGCGTTTTTTGGTGCTGACTTATTTAAGTTGTAAAAACAGAAGATAATGCTAAAGGCTGCAACAGGAAACAATTGCAATACGAACAAGACCCTTCGAAACATAATTAATTCGACATAATTCAACATAATTAATTCGACATAGTTAACGACTGTCTTGTAACTCTAAATCCATCCCTAATTGAAGTTCCACTTGGGCTTGAAGATCGTTTTGGGTCCTCCTCTTTCATCAGCCTGTGAGTTTAACTCTTATCTCTTCAGCCAGACAGAGAAGGTATCGTAAGCTGACGATGACAACTAGTCTTTATCTCCCTGGGGGGGGGGGTGACTTCTGGCGAGTTCGTATTATCAGCCATTGAGCATAATCTTTGCGAGACGAATGCCTCTTATAAAACGGAAAACTATTAATTATTATAAATTATTACAATTTTTTATTTATAATTACTAAAGTGTATATAAATCATAAATTATTGCTATATAGATTGCGCAATATATTTATGAAAAACTAGCTTCAGGGAAACTAATATGTGATATTTTCCAATATCTGAAGAATTCGTGCAACTAGCGCTTTACTGTAAACTGAGATTGCTTGAGTCTTTTAGAAAATTATAATTGTATACAAAACTTATCGATATCATGGTCGGTATAGAGCCTTATATATTAGTCTTTGATTTTCTACAGGGTAGTCATAGAATTCCCTGATCCTAGGAGAACATCCTGTTATTTTTAAGGGTGGTTTTGTGTTCTTTTGTTTTAAGAATCAAATTTTATTTGTTTCAGTTTTAAGAATTCGTAAGATATTGAAAATTTTTACCAAAATAGTTTCCGGATATTGTTTTTCACGATTCGGTTTGGAAACACTGATGAAATTTTTGCGCGCGAATTTTGACCTTTAACGTTCTGCAGGAACCAAAAAAAAATCATAGAAAATCCCGATTTCCTGGTATAGATAGACCGAAGATGGATCCAGGCGGAAAAAATGTTATCATTTTGATGTACTTGGTATTTTAAATTAGATAATATACAGTTTTTAGATAAAATAAGAATAATTTATTACATAAAATAAGAGGAGCTGTTGTTACGATGGATTGTAGCCTTTTATATCTTAATGAGAACACTTAATTTCTAGCACATTGTTTCAATGTATTTTCTTATTTTAATTAAAGCAAAAATCTTCAATTTAATAAGTTATTTATCCATTTTTAGTCGAAAAATGCTACGCAAAGGGTATTATTGTTCAGATTTACCCACTACATGACTTACTAAATCTCAAACAATTGGGAAAAAAGTGGTACAAAACTATTTTGGAGCCGCAACCTCTTGGTAAGGCTGGTGCTTTTGTTTTTATTATTTTAATATATTTTAATTTATTTTCTTATTTTACAGCATGAGCTACTCATAAGTGGACTGCCACTTTCCTTTGCAGCGCTAGGCATGCGTAATTTTGATAATTTTGTGTAAAAGTTACCTTTTTTTTCCAAAATTTATGAACTTGGACAGAAAGTACTAAAAAGTGCTGCTTTTGTAAGGAAATTCTACTTGTAATAGTCCTTATTTTGGAAGGAAATTTACTACGAATAGTCCTAATGTAGCTCAAGCAAACCCGACCATGTAAACCCTAATGGAAAGCTTACAGCAACTAGAAACAGGTATCAAATGCCCTGTTGTTGCTCAGCGAGATTAACCTCTGCTTGGTACTACGGGATCTAGATCTTTGATCTCAGCTGCAGCATATCTACTACGAATAGTGCTAATGTAGCTCAAGCAAACCCGACCATGTAAACCCTAATGGAAAGCTTACAGCAGCTGGAACCAGGTATCAAATGCCCTGTTGTTGCTCAACGAGATTAACCTCTGCTTGGTACTACGGGATCTAGATCTTTGATCTCAGCTGCAGCATATCTACTACGAATAGTGCTAATGTAGCTCAAGCAAACCCGACCATGTAAACCCTAATGGAAAGCTTACAGCAGCTGGAACCAGGTATCGAATGCCCTGTTGTTGCTCAGCGAGATTAACCTCTGCTTGGTACTACGGGATCTAGATCTTTGATCTCAGCTGCAGCATATCTACTACGAATAGTGCTAATGTAGCTCAAGCAAACCCGACCATGTAAACCCTAATGGAAAGCTTACAGCAACTAGAAACAGGTATCAAATGCCCTGTTGTTGCTCAGCGACATTGACCTCTGCTTGGTACTACGGGATCTAGATCTTTGATCTCAGCTGCAGCATATCTACTACGAATAGTGCTAATGTAGCTCAAGCAAACCCGACCATGTAAGCTCTGATGGAAAGTTTACACTGACTGGAAACATGTGTCAAATGCCCTGTGGTGGCGCTGCGAGGTTGACCTCTACGTGGTATTACGGGACCTAGATCTTTGATCTCAGCTGCAGAATACATCTGATTTAAACAAACTAATACATGTTAATAATCATTGTAATCTAAAACGTATTCGAAATTTGACTTTGTAGATCAGGAATTTCAACTAATTTGTGCAGATCCCCACCTTTGAGGTGGTATTAACTTATTGAGTGAAGGTTTCTAATGTCTCAACATTAGAAAAATTATCTATATAGAATATTACCTATAAACATTACCTATATAGAAAATAGCGACAGGAATATCACTACTATAAAGGGGCAGTGCTGAAATTCGTTGAACCAAGCTAGCATAAAACATGTTAGTAAATTAAGGATCAAGATCCACTAATCAATGATGCATAGGGTGTCGATGCGTTGCTGCTTTGGGTCTTTTTACAGGAACGGGTAGCGAACCTGTGACCCATCCTTGCAGTAATCTGCACCCCTGGCTCCGTGTTGCCAAGCAGAGGATCACCATACAACAACATATAACAACAACATAACAATACAACATATAACAACAACATAAGTGAAATCAGTAGTCTCCCCTGGGTATGGATGTTATGATGTCGACAGAATTATTCAACGTGAAATGCTAAAAATGAGATGTTGAAATCCAAAGCATTTGAAATGAAATCAAAGATAAATACTGAAATACAAAGCGGAATTGAAGTAAAATCAAAGTGAAATACTGAAAATGATATGTTGAAGTCCAAAACACTTAAATGGACAAATCAATTCTTGAAGTAATGTGATTAAAAAAGTTGAAAATCTCACTTTAAAGAGCGGGTATACGGTGGACAGGACGGTTTACGGTTATACGGTTTACGGCTTACACCGTATCGTAAACGTGGCTCTTTACTTTCATACAAAACTTTTTTTTTTTTTTTTTTTTTTTGATAATGGAAAACCAAAGTTATGCTTCTTAAAAGCCGTATTTGTCAAAGCTTATTATTGTTTGCGGTACATACGATTATTTCTTTTTTTCTGCTACACAACTCGTGAAGTCCCTAAGACACCCAAGTTGACGTTTTCATGAAATCTCCAAAGCCTAATCATCAACCAGACATTTACTCAAAATGTGGAACTTTACGGCGGCCCCCCTTAAATTTTTGGCCGCGGCTCCCCCTGTTCATTTTTATTTTTTTTCCGAATTGGGCTTGAATTGGGGTTAGCCATCCATTAGAAATGCTTATGGACGAAAGGACCTTGTATCTATCAATTGATAAATTTATTCCAATCTTATATCAATTGATTCCAGTCTAATTTTCATGCAAATTCAAAATAGGATTCCAAGAAATAGCTAATGAGGCCTCCTAAGGGATACGGTCCTAAAGACCCTCTCTGTTTGTGTTCGACCAGCAGTACCCTGTATACAAGAATATTGTGCAAGTACCACTACTACTACTAACAGTTCACCGCAGCACCAAGCCGCCTGAGGCCAACTCACGCCTACACACGCTCCGCCTGCATCACAATCTATTCACTCTTTACATCCTCACAGGAAGTTCTTATTTCTCTTGAATATTTCTTTAAGACATCCTCCCACCCCAACCGTGGTATAAGTATAATTCTTAGGTATAAGAAACTGCCATCTATTATGGCTCTTTATACGTTATTGGTGTATTGAGTATAACTGGATCAAAATTTTAACGCTTGATATTTCAAGCGTTAAAAAAACCTTTGATATTTCAACATCAATAAAAAAAAACGCAAATAAACGTTTGATATTTTATACAATCAGGTTAGACTAGTTTCAAACAGTTCGTGGTAACGAACTGTAAGTAAGGACTGACCCGGCTCAATAGTTATCGAAACTCTAAAAAACGGAATCTTGAAACCAATAGATACATAAATAGAATCAGATTTTTATGTTGATTTCAAATATATAAGTTTCATCAAGTTTAGTCCCATCAAACCCATCAAAAAATAAGCGCCTGAGAAAATTTGCCTGATTTTCGAAAAAAGGGGGAAATACCCCCTAAAAGATGTAGAACCTCAATGAAAATCACACCATCAGATTCAGCGTATCAGAGAACCCTACTGTAGAGGTTTCAAGCTCCTATATGCAAAAATGTGGAATTTTGTATTTTTTGCCAGAAGAAAGATCACGGATGCGTGTTTATTTGTTTTTTTTTTGTTTTCTTTACGTGGGAGGATCTTTTCATGGAGGAAGTTTTCGTGGGGGAAGGGACATTGCTATGAAGGGGGTTCCGGATTTTTCAGCATTATTTAAAAAAAAACGATCAGAAATCAAATATAAAAAAAAAGTTTTTCAACTGAAAGTAAGGAGCAACATCAAAACTGAAACGAACAGAAATGATTACGTATATGATCTGGGTTCGCCCCCTAGTCAATATCTCGCTCTTTACGCCAAAGATTTTTTTGTACTTTCATAAGACCTATTTATTCTAATTAATGGCGTTTGTGATTAAGGGGTCATTTTTAAAGAATTGGAACGAAATTCGAAGTTTAGCGTAAAGAGCGAGGTATTGACAAGGGGGCGAACCCCCTAATATACGTATTAAAAATATATGAATATAGAAGTTCGTTACGTAAGTTAATTTTTAAGTTACGTATATTTATTACTAATAAGAACGTTCGTAAATAAAATTAAAACAACTTTCGAGGAAGCCATGTAACCAAATAAAAGTAAAATTAATATGTAAATTTCGTTTTAGTTATTCATGTACGGTGAGCCAAAATCAAAATCTATATTAATTTAAAAACGTTCAAAAATTAAATAAAAAAAAAGTTTTTTTTTAACTGAAAGTAAGGAGCGACATTAAAACTTAAAACGAACAGAAATTATTCCGTATATGAAAGGGGCTGTCCCCTCCTCAACGCCTCGCTCTTTAAGCTAAAGTTTTTATTGCTTTAAAAAATAGAGCTGTGAGAAAGAGTCTAACTTTAGCGTAAAGAGCCAGGCGTTGAGGAGGGGACGGCCCCTTTCATATACGGAATAATTTTTGTTCGTTTTAAGTTTTAATGTCGCTCCTTACTCTCAGTTAAAAAAAGTTGTTTTTTTTATTTAATCAGGTCAAAGGACACTCTTTGTCCTACTTATGTTTAGAATTAGCGGTAAAAGCAAAAATAAAAGCGGTAAAAAAAAATGTCACCCTACGAGTCACATGAAATTAAAATTGACAGTTTCTTAAAAAAAAAGTATTGCTGATAATTTGTTCAAACTAAAATAACCGGTTTGTGGAAGAAGTGCTTTTGATATTCAACTTGTTTTCATCCTAAAAATATAAATTGTAAATTTCGATTCAAAATTACGTAAGAAACCAAGAGAGGAAAGGATATAATAAATGAAAAATCAAATCAAATAGGTGAGAAAACGAGGAATTTGTCAGCCAGTGGGAAAAAATGAAGACGAAGAACAAGTAAATATTTTGACAAGGATCTCCGCCAAGTCGTTCTCAGTGCTAAAAAAAAAAAAAAAAAAAAAAAAAAAAAAAAAAAAAAAAAAAAAAAAAATCTAACCTTTCGAAATGAATCTAACAAGAGCAGAAAGTGGAATATCTTTTCTGCTATTGTTAGATTCACTAACAGCAATATGTTCTAACCCAATATGTTCAAGTTTGTTCAAGAATGTTTCACTTTGTTTGTGAAGGATAGAGGGGGGGGGGTGTCTTAGGACTTCTTAGTTTTTATGGACTTCTTAGAAGAGGGGATCTCTATATTTTTGACAGTTCATAAAAAGGAGTCCTCAGCATTTGAAGATTTCCATTTTACGAACGAAATTTTATGTGCCAAATTAATAAACTTTCAAGATTACCTTGGTTTTAGACGCTACATTATTATCTACAAGATGTTAAAAAGTGTGTTTGTTTAGCTATCTCTAGTGTGTATGTGTGTAGGTTTAGCGTGTTCGCTTACCCTAGAAGTTCCCAAACATCCAAATCACAAATTAAAAGAATCGCCGGATACTTAAAAAAAAGCATTAAAAAATTTTTCACTGAACTCTACACACTGTACAAATTAAAATTTCACCTGGTGGGGATTTTCACCCGAAAATTATCAGAACCTGGGGGGGGCTATCTCATCCTATGCTCAGGCCTTGTTCAAACTATGTTGAAAATTTTTTAAATGAAAATTAATATTGATTTTTATTTCTCTATTAACGTCGGGTTCTCTTTCAATAGATAAAGTCCATGGCCAGCTTAAAAATTCTCAAATGCCGGGGGATCCCCGAACGCTGTGCTGCAGGCAGGCATAATTCAAAACGGGTTGAAAATAAAAGAATTTAAATTAATGTTTATTTTGTTTTTCTTGTAATTTCAAACTATCTTTCAAATTGTTGAGGTTTGAACTGAAGTTAAATATCCTTAATTACTGGGAGGGGGAGGGCTTATCCCATCCTGTGTTGAGGTATAGTTTTGATTATTTTGAAAATGAATACTTGGGAATTAATGTGTATTTTGTTCTATATTAATGCTTTCTTTTGATCCAAACTGTCGAAGCTCAAAAAATCTCAATAGTTTGGACCCCTCCCCCCATCTTCTCCTGTGTCAGGCTGGATGCAAGCCTATTTTGAAAATAATGAAACTTAATTTTAAGGTTTTTTAATATTGGTTCCTCTTTCAATTAGATGAAGTTCGAGCCTATTTTGGACAAGGATTGGCCATGTACTTCAGTTTTCTTGGATTTTATACTTCATACCTTATTCTTCCGGCTTTGTTTGGCTGTTCTCAACTTCTGCTATGGTTGCTCAATTTTGAAGATGGCATTGAATTATTTTGCATTTTCAATGTACTTTGGGCAACAATATTTATTGAGGTAATTATAACTGTTTCGCACAGGCTTTAAACCCGCCTTCCTGAAGTTTTCAAAAATGGGCAAACTTGGCGAAAACAATTAAGAGACAAGGAAAAATCGTGAAGTTTTTATGTTTCTGAAGGGGACCATTCCTGAAGTCACCAGAACTTGCGATTTTTCACTTTTCACATTTCCTGTAATTTTATAGAGGTAAGCCTTTGTATTGGGATTATTCAGCCCCTCCAAGATGCACTATAAAATCAATTCTGTGCTCCTCACTCCTAATTCTAATGTTGATTTTTAAGATTGATGTTTTTTTTAATATTCTTCGGGCAATAATGTTTATTAACGTAATTATGTATTAAGTTTTTCAAGACTTTCATCTCGTGTAATGCTATAGAAAAATTAACTAACACCACTCAATTTTTCTAAAGTAATATTAAGTAAGGATAAACGTTTATTCGGAGGGGGAAAGACTGTTTCAGCCCCTTCAGGATATTAACATCTACCTCGAAAAGTTGTATTACGATCTCGAAATCTGGGTGTGCGTGTATACTCTTTAAAACGTAAAAGGGATGTTCCGTGTATCTTCAAACAGTAAAATATCTTAAAAACCTAGGTTTGGGCTGAGAACGTTTCTCATATGTTCACTGACCCTAGAATGTTAGTTACAGGAAACCCATAGGCCTCCTTTATTGGGGTGTAGGTTAAAAGTGAAAATAAAAAATTACTACCCCGTAACCTTTAGTTATTTAGACCATACGTGAAAATGAGGCAAACTTTGAGTAGTCCTCGTGAAAATTTATGGGGGACATGATTTTTTCAATATCTAGGGGGAAGGGGGAAATTGTTGTTTTTCAGTTTATTCGATGAAAATACCAAAAAACTGCATTATTTGATAAAAATGCCCATAAAAGGGTATTTTAAACTTTAAATTTTTGATATCAAAGGATTTCATCGTGTTTTCAATTTTTTCAGTGAAAATACATAAAACGTCATTTTTCAATGATTAGTGCTAGGGGGTAGAGGCCAGCACCGTCTCCCCCTTCAATTGACGCCACTGCAAACTTTGACTGAATATTTTCCAAGTATATAGCTATTCGTGTTAGTTATTCCATAGTCATTCCAATGTAATAGCATTCGTGACACAAATTTACTGATTTTTTTTATTATAGAAAATTCGGTAAAATTAAGTACCAAGACAGCAGTTCAGTATTGACAATATTTGCTTGCTAAACTTAAGCTGTTTGCTAAATTTAAACTGTTTGCAAGCCAAAGGGGTAAGATCCCCTTAAATATCATGAGATCTACTATGTTTGACATACAATACGCTATAAAAATTGCAACAAATTTTATTTTATTCCATATCATATCTGTTATAAAATCAGGGGGAGAGCAAGGATTGAAGATATTGGAAAGTGAGAATCCAAAATTCTGTAAGGACTGATTTGTCATAGCAATTCTGCAACTACTACTACCATCTCAACTCGTCTTAGCCCCAGTCTGCCTGGGCATCTACCAAAACACAACTAAATACGGTCCTCCACCATTCTTCTCTCAGAACCTCACTCTCAACCTTCAGCTCTGAAGCTCTTTAATCTTTTCTTGGGACCTCTTTCCATCTTGTTTGAGAACACCCTGCTTTTTTCACCAGCTGAATTCCCAAAAGTAACGATTGCTAATAATCTATCATGGCCTTCCTGACCTGACTAGCCTGGCATTTTGTTCATTACAGCCACAGACAGGGGGATTAAATTACATTTTTTTTTACATTTAGTTTTACGTGATTTTGCTCAATTGAATACTGTCTTTTTTTTAACCTAGTTGTTCTACACACAAAAATATTCGTATGCTGACCAATGGTCGATGTAGTGCTGGTACAATTTTCCTGATGCTCTGCCTTTGGTCGGGAGAGGAATGTGTGCTTGGGGGAAAACATCTGATGCTTTCCGTGATTTCCCTCCAGATTTCTCCAGACACAAATTTGGAGCTGCGGGGACTCTGGCTGAGCTTACACAGTCACACCACTAGCCCCCATTCCAAACGAAATTACAAACGACACCGGGACTCGAACTTCTGCCTTTCAGACACATGATTTCAAGTCTAGCGTAATTACCAATCGGCTAGTACTGCCCAGCTCTTCTACTTCTTGCACAACCACCTAGGTAGATGAAGCTATCTAGGTAGATAAGAATTGCTGGAAAGGAGAACTATGTTTCTTGGTATTGTCTTGTTTCATTTATATCAGTCCTAGGGACGCACAGGGGGAGGGGGCTTTGGGGCCTGAGTCTCACTGAAATCCTAACTTTTCCTAATTTTCTGGGTTCTTTTTATTCAAATTATCAAGCAAAATTTGTTTTTTTATTTCCCCTCCCCTTTAAAAAATCCTGCAATCCTGCATGGCTTATCGTTCTCACACTGGTGTCGGATCTGGGTGGGAGTTTTTTTTTTTTTTTTTTATTAGACTTTCTTGTTCTTGACATTTTTTCAGTTTTTTTTTAAGTTATATTAATTAAGTATATTTCCACTACATGGACAAGCTCTATTTCTTAAGGGGATTATTCATTACGTCGTATGATTGATTTAAGTCAAGGATTTAATAACAAAATTATAAAAAAGAATAACAAATCTGAAATCTCTCCCTGTTAGATGACTAGTTCCTTAAAATCAAACTGGGTGCAAATCCCTGTTTCAACAAACTATGATTTTTATTTTATTTATTTTTACTATTATTTATTATTATTTATTATTTTTCACAACATTATATATTTTATTTATTTTTACTTTATTAATTTTTATTTTATTTATTTATTTATGTTTACTATGGAATCAATCAGTTTTGTTTCTGGATGATTTTCATGCCGTATATGCCCGTCCATCATTTCAGTAAAATAACGAAAAATTTCAATTAAGAAATTAATTTTCCGTACCGTTATACATAAACGTGCTTTTATCCATTTTTTCAAATTTTACACTAGAAGATTTACAGTTTATATTAGTTAATTTACAAAATTTACAGCAGAGAAAATAAACTTCAAAAATTTCCTGGAAATTGGAATATGGTTGAATTATGTTTTCGAAATAATTATCTATGAAAACTTTGCCTGCTCTTTCCAGTGGTAATGATGTAATTATTCTTTTGCTTATTTTTTTTTTAGAAAATGGAGTGAAAACTTTCAAGCATAATATGATTTTGCTAGAAATAACAAAAAATAGATCGCACAGACGTGTCCAGTCCACCTAACTTTTATCCTTTTTGATAAACAAAAGTGAAAACTTAGCCAGAAACAAAAATCTATATCAGGTCGAATGTAGGAAAAGCCAGATTTTTTTTTTTTTTTTTTTTTTTTTTTTTTTTTGTCTCGTCATATGGCGGAATAAAAAGACATACATATAAACCAAAAAGTGTAAGAACAAGCCAGAAATTATAAGAGCAAGAAGTATAAGGCTCATTGCTCTTCAAGGGGTTCTGATTCTTGAGTCAGGAAGTTTATTGGTGAACAGGGGCGTAATTTGCCACGGTGCAGGGGGGCAACTGCCCTTCGCAGACCCCAGTCCCCCCCCCCAGACTCTAGTTTGCCCCTCCCCCTAGCTGAAATTCAGTTTCTTCCAAAATCTTGTCAAAACTAAGATAAACCTGCATAATTCAAGCATCAACAGAAACATATCAGTTTTTTAGTACATATTTACCTTTATAGTACTATAAGTTACCTCTATGGTACCAAACGGTTTATTATTTTTAGTTTTTATTGTCATTTTCACTTGATTTGGGAAAATTAGCTCCAACTTTGCACCCCACAGGATTTTGACAAAATTACGCCCCTGTTGGTGAAGTGTCGTACATGAGGTTATTATAAAAAGGATGATTTTTTCATCAAGAAGTGGCAACAGTGACATAAGATTGTCGTATTTTGATTTGCTTATTGATTTTCCAATTGGATATTTGGCACCAGCACCTTTGTTACAGTTTTTCCTGGTTTCTGCAAGTTCATCATTTGAAACGGCTCTTCATCTTCCAAGTTTGTCCTATAAAATTCAGAATTTCAAAATGTTTTTCATACAGGACCGTATCCAGGATTGTTTTTCCAGGGGGGGGGGGTGGTTACAAAAGGATTTTTTCGGGGGAGGGGGCTACAAAAACTTAAAAAGAAATAAAAATATAGTTATATTCAATTTTTGTTACGTTTTTTACGAGTCGGACAAATATTTCGGGGGGAGGGGGTCAATCTTCCTAACCCTCCCTATGGATACGGCCTTGTTCTCATTTCAAACCCAACGTAGGCTATGTCTAACTACGAAAAACTGAATATTTTTTGTAACAATGTCTCTTTTAGTACACATTTGTTAAAAAAAAAAATCGCCCCAGTCAATTAGTTCTTCTTTCTTCATTTCATCTGCAACTATTGGTAGTGTCCATTTTGCACACTGCGCAACGTTGACCCCATCTCCTGGAATTTTGACAGGGATATTAGACGTTTTCTTTGCCTGTTCGATTCGGGCATGGTCACTGTTGCACTCTAAGTAGGTAAGATCTGGCTCTAGCAATTCCTGATCGATATGTGGCAGGTTTCTACCAGCCAAGTGAGATGTTTAGTGAGAAAACATATTCGACACAAACATATTTCTGTTTTGTGAGCCACAGGTGTCAGAATGAAGTGTTACAGTTTCTAAAGTCTCAGCAAGATTAAAGGGGCTGAGGAACAAGCTCAAGGCCACCTCACTGGGCCCTTTGTTCCGCATTACTTCATGCCAGAGGTAGTTGCAGGACCGTTTGTTCATATGAGACATAACATGAACTGCGAGATTATAGTTCCAAAGCTGCCGTTTATAGAAAACAAGTTTCGTTTTAAGATCCGGTGTTGGTAAGCACTGCTGCAGGCCAAAGCAACACACCTCCTGTTTTCCTTCACTAATTCTCGCTGATGCTGTTTCTTCCCTTTTTGAATGGTAAACCTTAATGAAAGCAGAGTCGTGGGTGGCTTTTTCTGTTCTGACTGCTTCTTCAGCCTCGTCACTGGTGTCAGATTTTTCCTGAATAACAAATTTTTCGCATAAGCCACAAGAATCCTTTGCTGGTATTTTTTCCACATTTTCTGAAGACGTCTTATTAATTGCTTCTCTTGGAAGAGTAGAAGATATTATGCCTTTTTCTGAGCTCTTAGATTGCACAGTTCCTAACTCTCAATCTTGTCAATCAAAAAGTTGTCATAAGACGCCTCTTGCAAACATTGTGTTTTTATTTTTCATCATACAAAATTATTGGGCTTTTTCTGGGATTCTCTCCTATCTTCTTTGAACGCTATGGAGACTTATTTTGCATCAATGATACGAGGTACTATTGTTGAAAAATTTTGTCTGCACTGTCCCTGAACGACATGAACACTTTCTTCGCGCATATCTTTTTTTTTATCTTTCTTTTATTTTGATATCTGATATCTTTATTTTTGATATATCTTCTATCTTGGATATCTTTATTTGTGATATTTTTTCTTTTATCTTTCTTATATATTTCTTTTTCTTTCATTTTTCAGATGTGGAAGCGTAGAAGCAATGAACTGGCTTATACATGGGGAACATTAACACCTGCCCCCTACGACCATCCCAGAGCAAATTATCGGGGGAAACTTCTGGCAGATCCGGTGACCGGGCAAATACAACCCTATTATCCCAGATGGAAAACTCTTATTAAAGTATGGAGATATCTTTTGGATTGTTTCGTCTTTTAAGCTTATTCGCTGAAGAATAAAATAGGGTAGTATGATTGATATAGGCTAGTTTTTTAGGGCCTAGGAGTTGCCGTAAATGTTATTAAAGAAAACAATAAACATTACTGCGACAAGCCTATGGCTTTCTCCTGTATTGAATAAAATAAATAAATTACCCAGTAATATGTTACCAAATTTTAAAGTAAAATCTTGCAAAATATTTTCAGATAAGTTAATAGAAAATATATTCAGTGGCCACACTGGCTTTAGAATACTTTTTTTTTTGCCTAAATATTTGTTCTTATATTTATTTGCACATTCAATTCTTAGATTTTGGAATCTGTACATTTTTTGAATTTGAAGATTTCCTTACATTTTTATTCTTAACCGTCTTTTTCCTGTTTTTTTTTAGCCTTTTCGCTATCAGGTATAAATCTTCACCAATTAAAAAAAAAGCGTTCATTAGAAAATACAATACATAAAAAATTAAATATAATGTACCAAAATTGCACATAGTTCAAGCTATAAGGATAAAAAAAATAAGATTATTATTTAATAATATTTCAGAACGGAGAAATTTTAATATCTAGGACAAGAGGCGTCACTAGCCAAACTTTTCTTGGAGGGCAATGGATTTTAGCGTTTGGTTGGTAATTTATACAGATTGATTTTATTGATATTACTATTAAAATTACTTAATATTTAGTTTTTTTCTGACCGAGACTGGTAGTTTTATAAGCTTATTCATCCTAATAAAAAAGTTGAACTTCTTTTTCCGAATGGTTTTACAGACTTTCTGAAAACATTACCCCCCCCCCCCCCTCCCCCCATGCGTGACGATCATGACTCGGACAAATTGATGGCTGAAACTTCAAAATGGGACGAGAACTTCCCACGCACGGTAAAGTTTCAATATTAACTTATTAGTAAGTTTCAGAGAACGTACCAAGAGGTCTCATATATATATTTAGGGGATGGGGGGTAGTGGGGTGGTTATGCTCCCTTCTTACTGAATAAAGAAAATTGCTTGAAAAGTTGGTACTAGTATGGGAATTAAACCCAAGATTCTCTTGTAACTAGCTACAGCCTCCCTGTCGCACTGCTGGTGGCCAGTTTGTATTTTATTTGTATATATTTATTCCTTTTCCGTATAAAAAATATTTTATGTTTATGATTTCTTAAACCACTGTCTTTCTATTTACAATTAAAACTGAATGAAAATATAGATAAATTACCAGAATGTTTGTAAGAAGACAATAAGTGACCTATCAAATGGCAGAAGTCCTCCAATGGAGTTGTAAAACTCTAAAAAAAAAAAAAAAATATTCAGTGACAGAACAGAACATAGAAGGGAACATAGTGGACAGAAGGGAACATAGAAGGAACATAGTGGACAGAAGGGAACATAGAAGGGAACAGTGAAAGAATATAGAAGGGAATACAGTAGACAGAAGGGAACAGTGACAGAACATAGAAGGGAACATAGTGGACAGAAGGGAACATAGAAGGGAACAGTGACAGAACATTGAACCTGACAGAACATAGAAGGGAAGCAGGCAAATCAAATGACTTAAAATAATAACTAAACACACGATTAAAACTAAATAAATATGTAAGAAATTTGGGAATTTCTTACAAGACAATGAATAAAATGACAAAGATAAACGCTTTGTTTTACTAGTAAGAATAAGGGAGTGAATGTTTTGGCTTCATCTCCGGAAGAAAGATCAATCAACTGAGGAAAAAAGAAAGGAAAAGGAAGAAAACCAACTAATCTAAAATAAAAAAAATATATACAGAAAAAGGGATGTTATATTGAAATACTAAAAGTTATTAACCTGGAATTGTTTCTTTGCTTTGTCTTCGTTTTGTTTTGTATATTCTATATGGTTTTCTTTTCCCATTTTTTTTTACATATATTTTGTTTATTTCAGGTTAGTTTGTTTCGTTTTTTTTCTTTCTCTTTATACGTTGTTAAAGGCTTTGTACGTTGTTATACGTTGTCAAAATATTTGGGTTCTTGTAATTACTTGTGAAATTATTAATAGTTTTACTACTATGTATTATTAGTGTTACTACTAGTATTACGTATTATTATTATTTTTTTCATTGTCTTGTTTCAATTTTTCAATTTTTTAGTTATTCGTTTCGTTTTGATCCCATGTTTAAATATTATTCGAAGTTATTTCATTTGCCCGCTTCCCTTCTGTTCTTTCTCAATGGGTTGGAAATTCCGTATTTTTTTTCAAAATTTAAAATTAGTGAAAGGACCGGTCTTGGTAAGATTCTGTGGATCTCCCTGAAGCTGTAGGTATTTTTAGTATAAATAATAGTACTACATAAACTGTGGTCTAATACTAGCAGTATTTATTTTTTTTTTTTTTTATATATTTTTTTTGTATATTTATTTTTACCCCTCCCCCATAAAAAAGTTTTAGCGCATTTTGCGAGTTTTTGCGAGTCAGAAGAACGTTGTCTATGCTATATGGGTAGTAAAATATGTTTTCGAAAATTTTTAATTTGTTTAAGGTAAACAGTCGCTTTTTGGATAAGCTTTGTTTTATATTCTAAGGAATTAGTTGAAATCTACGTTATAAGGATAGCAAAATATATTTCAAAATCTCCCCTTTGGTTAAGGTAAACAATCGTTTTCCGACAGACATCCCTTGATATTTTAAGAGAGTGGTTGAGCCAGCTGAATAAAACCTTCAGAGATCAGATCGAATATAAAATCAAGAAAATTTTTAAAAGGTTTTATTCACATAGCTCAGCTATCTATCTTTATGTATTCAATGACGCTTGTTCGGACAGCGGTTCTTACCCTTTTATGACATTTGAAAAAGTTAGTGTTCAAACTTCCAAAAAATAAGTTTTGAAAGCAGTATATTTTTAATATTATATTTCGTTTTAGTGAGATAACATGCAACTAATTTTCTTCAATAAATTCTTCTTTTTAAATATATTCTTCCAAATGTATACAGTTGGCTGAATAAAAACTTCGGTTTATAAATCTTATGACGTTTTTGAATTAATTTTTAGTTTTTAGTGCTTGAAACATAATTTCTGTTTTTTTTTTAAGTTTGGTTACATCATTCATTAAAATATCTATTCATATTAAGTTTCATTCCTTCATTTTAATTTTGGTTGTAGTAATATTTGATTTTGGTGCATCTCACAACCAATTACTCAACAACAACATTTGCCTAGCCGTTTTGCAGGTTTTTTCTGTTAAATGGAATCCTTTCTACTTTGGCACCAAAATTATATATATCAGTATATAATTTTATAAAAAATTATATAAACCACTTGTAAAGACATATAAATTAGACATATAAATCACTTTGTATAATTATAAAGCCCTGTGTTTCTTATTCCATCTGCTTACCTTGTGTTCCTTTCCTCTCATTTTACTCACTTTTGCTCCAAATTCATCCAAATGAAAATTTGGATATTTCGGTAGGCGATGGAGTGGACGTGCACCCTTCGACTCACTATACTCTTTTAGCCTTAATTTTGAAAAAAAAACGTTTTTCATGGGAATGATTTCACATTCTTTAACATTTAAATAGTAAAAAAGATATTGTTAGTATTGCAATGACGTCACACATTATACAAAAGGTGCTGTATTCAGACAATATTTTTCATTTTTATAAAATTTGCCTAGTGGGCGACGCGAAAAATACCTAGTTAATGGACTTTTAAGCTTGCTTCAGGGGAATACCCGGAAAATTTGAATAATAAAGTTTAAAAATCATGAGAGGTCATCAGGATTTTAGAAATGCCTAGTTGGGGCATGGCCCAAAATCTGTTGGGAACCACTTATTTAGAGCATCTTACATATAGTGCTTATTGTATATTACATATTCTGCATACGTTTCATGAGAAAAAAGACTTGTTTTGTATTTAATTTTGTGATCATTTTTCAGGTCATGGCGGGATCCCTCCTATGTGGAAAATGGTTCCCGGAAACGTTTCTATCTTTGACGGCTTTGAAATAATTATAAGTCGTTGTTTTGTAAGAACTATCAATATTTTTTTTTATGCATTAGTTTTTGAGAAGTCGGCATGGTGCATTTATGGCTGAGGCCCCCTGTTGTATTTTAAATGTTGAGTTCTTAGATGGCCCGAAGTGGGGCCTCTTAGTTCTTAGCGGGGCATGGCCCGAAATCTGTTGGGAACCACTTATTTAGGGCATCTTACATAGTGTGCACTATACAATTCGACAAGGTTTCTCATTTCTATCTGCTAAATTCATTTCTTAATTCATCGTAATTTTTCGTTTATTTAAAGGTTCATATCCTGTATAAGGTAGTGCCTGCTTGCTAAAGTTTTGAATTAATCTTTACTTTTCATGCAAAAACTTTGTTGTTTTTTTTCTTCAGTAAAAGATCTCGGTTGTACTTTAGACCAGTTCCCGTAGCGTTTCTGTGCTTTTTGGCTTCATCTTATCACAACACCAAGACACTTGAGGCGAACACAGCCGTTCATGGTACTCCACGCCACGTTTCAGAGCTTCACTCTTGACTCTTTAACATGATGTTTCTACTCTATTTCATTCCATTTCTACTTTACTTCATTTCATTTACTTTTAAAATTCTTTTGGCTTTATTTCATTCCATTCGACAACGTCCTCCTTCATTTTGCTCATCGATTTGTTTGAAGTAAAATATTGGCAACCTAGGCAACCTATTATTCGTAAAACGTGACTCGAGTATTTTTAATTTTCTTTTATTGTAGCTTTAAAGTTAACGGGTAAAAAGAATTGATGGAGTTTGATTTTACTTTAGTCTATTGTGGATCACTTCCCTTAGGGTTTCTATGCCTTTTGGTTGCGTTTTAAATTATGCTATGATCATTTTTTCACTTTTACTTTAGTTTTATTTTGGATCACTTCCTATTTGGATCACTTTTGGTTGCGTTTTATATTGTGCTGTGGTCATTCTTTAACTTTTACTTTAGTTTTTAGTTTTACTTTAGGTTTATTGTGGATCACTTCCCATTGTGTTTCTCTGCCTTTCGGTTGCGTTTTACATTATGCTGTGGTCATTTTGGTCCGAAGACTGGCTACTTGCAAAGCAAAAGGAGGAGTGGCCTATACATGATCTGGCACTTTATATACCGGGTACAGTTTACACCTTGGTTATTGTTGTAATGAACCGTTTCTATAGAATTTTCGCTACCCGATTGACTGAGTGGGGTAAGTACTCTTGAATCTCAACAATTTGAGCTCTAATTTAGTTTTTGAATAATTTAACCTTTGTCTATACCATTCTTGGCCTACCGTCTAAGGCTAGTTAAATCTACAACTCGATTGTGTTATTTTCTTATTTCAGCTCTCTACTTCTTGTCTCGAACATTTTTTTTTGTTCAAAAGCTTGATACTTCATTTTTTCAATTTCAAACGAAATAAATAAAAATTCGCACTGCCAGCAAAGCAAAAACATGAAATCAATCCAGACTAAGGGCGCATCCAGGATTTTTGCTGGGGGGGGGGGGGTACTTGTATATATATATATATATATATATATATATATATATATATATAGATATATATATATATATATATATATATATATATATATATATATATATATATATATATATAATATATATATATATATATATATGTATATATACATCTATATATATATATATATATATATATATATTATATATATATATATATATATATATATATATATATATATATATATATAGATGTATATATACATATATATATATATATATATATATATATATATATATATATATATATATATATATATATAATATATATATATATATATATATATATATATATATATATATATATATATATATATGTATATATACATCTATATATATATATATATATATATATATATATATATATATATATATATATATATATATATATATATATATATCTATCTATATATAACATTTTATTATATAACAAATATGTGATATTTTCTTTTGTTCCATATTTTAACATTGCCCTCTACTTTCTGAGGCAACGTTATAGCGTTGCCTATAGTAAAGGTCATACATCTCCAATGTTTTATTATTTATTTATTTATTGCCCCAGATGCACTTCATGTGGAAGGGGTGTTCGTACAAACCTCGGAGGGGGCTCATTTGATCGAAAATCAGAAGTTCTAGTTCCCCTTTTGAGAATCAAAAGTGAGGGCAACTAGCCCCCCGCCCCCCATGCCCTTTTCCACAAATGCATCCGATAAAAATCTCGAGATAGTCATTTTGTTAAAAATAATCCAAAGGTCAGATAATAAAAACGCCGGTGGCAACACAACCCTCCAGGGCCCAGGGGTAATTTATGCCCTGGGGGCATATATGGTTCTTATGGAAGGGGTGCTTGAATAAACTTCAGAGAGGGCTCATTTGATTGGAAATTGAAAGCTCTAGTTCATTTTTTAAGAGTCAAGAGAGATCGGAGGGCAACTAGTCCTCCCCATGCCCTTTTTTCCCCAAACCCATCCGATACCAATTCTGAGATATTCATTTTGTTAAAAATAGTTCAAACATTAGATAACAAAACATCGGGGTCGACAAATACCCCCAGAGCCCGGGGGAAAGTATTTTAATGTGTACCCTGGGGACATATAAGGGTTTTATGTAATGGTTAGTTGTATAAACTTCAGAGATGGCTCATTTTATTGAAAATTAAAAGTTCTAGGTGCCTTTTTATGAGTTAAAAGGGATCAGAGGGTATCTACCCCTCCCCATACACACACACACCCTTGTTTCACTAAATGCATCTGATCAAAATTTTGAGATTGCCAGCTTGTTAGAATACTCCAACGATCAGATAACAAAATTTTCGGGGTCAACATACTCCCCCCCCCCGCACAGAATCTGATATATATATATATATATATATATATATATATATATATATATATATATTATATATATATATATATATATATATATATATAGATATATATATATATATATATATATATATATATAGATATATATATATATATATATATTATATATATATATATATATAATATATATATATATATATAAATATATATAAATATATATATATATATATTATATATATATAATATATATATAATATTATATATATAATATATAGATAAAAAAAATATAATATAATATATATATATATATATATATATATATAATATAAGATATATATATATTATATATTATATATATATATATATATAATCTATATTATATATATATTAAGCCAAAAGTTTGTGCCAAAAGTTGTGATCATATCCAAAATCCAAAACTTGAGTTTCCCTTAAGCCAAAAGTTGTGTTCCCCAAAAGTTTTGTGCCAAAGATTGTGATCATATCCAAAACATCCAAAATTTTTTGCCCCATTTGTTTTCTCAGGCAAGTTTTTACGCTACCAATCTAGGACGCTATCGATCAATTTAGGACTATTGGACATGTATAATTTAATGAACAGAACTTATAAACTTAGAATGAACAGAACTTATTCCGTATATGGTAGAGGGGCTGCTCCTCCTAAACCCCCCGCTCTTTACGCTAAAGTTTTGCAGTGCTTTAGAAATAATTCTTACTCTATATCAACGTTCCTTGTGTTTGAGCAGCCGTGCTTAGAAAAGCGGAACAAAACGGTAAACTGTTTTATTGTTTAATTTCCTTTTTATTTAATTCCAGATTTTTATTTTATTGTTTAACTTAGACCTTTTTATTTAATTTAGACTTTTTACCAGTCAACTATGCAACGATATGCATCAGTGCTGCAGTATGCCACTAGCTATATCTTTCGATCTTGTATATTACTATTTGTATTTAAATAGAAAAGTTCACTTTAATCTAATTTTTTTCAAATGAAATTAATTCAATTGAATATAGTAAATCGAGTTTTACCGCTCGCTGTCCTTTTCTAACCGTAGAACACATTTAAGATGTTAAAAAACCTTTAAGCTTCTTAATACTTTTTTTTATAAAAAAAGGATGAATTAACAGAGAAAAATCGTGACTTACTGAAATATGTCATCTTCTTAACTGACATTTTCTCTATAGTGCTTAACTCCACAAACAATTTACTGACAATATCCAAAATTGTTGGAATATTCACAATTTTTGAAATGAGCAAAAAAGTTTTGAAATGTTCTAAATGAGCAATAATTTAGAAAAATCCTTGTTCAAAAATTGGCAGAAAATAGTCGTTTTGAATCAGTCTGACCGTTTTTAATTTAAAAAACACTACGTCTGTCCAGCCCTTAACTGATAATTTACTGAACAGTTTCACCTTTTTGCTTCTTCTACCCCCTCCCTCTCCCCGAAATTTTGCCCGATTTGTAAAAACATACCATAAATGCGCATTGACAAGTTTCGGATGCGTTTAAAAATGTTTTATCCTTGTTTTTATTTTTTTTAATCAAACATGAAAAACAGGATTCTTAAATGAAAATACCAATTTTTTGTTTTTATTTTTCCAAATCAAAGGGAGGGGTCAGGCCGAGATGCTTATCGGCTTGTATGAGTCAATATTGGTAAAGTTGCCTTCTAGCTAGTGGTAAATTCATGACATGGGAGGACTTTTACGCCATTTTGCTTCTACTACTAGTAACACTGAAGTGATAATTTTAATGTCAATTAATTATCTAATTGGATTGCTAATTAATATCTAAACTAATTAATAATAATAGAATTAACAGTAATCTAATGAATCATCTAAACTTGAAATGCTAATTTTATGCTAATTATCTCCGTATAATTAATCAAATGTTCCAGAGAATCATCGTACTGAGTCCCAGTTTGAGAGGAATAGAGTGGTCAAACTGGTTCTTTTTGAATTTGTGAACAACTTCATGTCACTTTTTTACATCGCTTTTTACCTCCAAAATATGGAAATGCTCAGAATGGTAAGTCGATTTATATTTACAATGAAAAAGAAAAATTATTCAGTCAACTTATTTAAAACACCCGAAAATTACTAGAGAGCAACGTTATCGTCCTCTCCAGGGCTCTGTGGCCAGTTAAAAGAGCAGGGAACAGAAAGGTTCAACTTCTTGCACTCTGTAGAAATTGACGTTAAAACTGTAGAATGAGGGCAAAAGGAGGAATTTAAGATTCCGCAGAATAAATGGTAAAAAAGAAGAAGAACAATAACATGAATAAATGATAGAGCAAAGAAGATCGAAAACACGAAAATTCTGATAAAAAAAGTGAACAAAAAATGATAGAGAAAAGAAAATCAGAAACGGGGAGGCTTCTGGTAAAAAAAAGAGAGAAAAAAAGAATAAAAACACACAAAGAAAATGATACAATAAAGACGGTAAGAATCGCAAAGCTTCTGGTAAAAGGAAGAAGATAGAAGAAAAAAGTAGAATAACAATAATTAAAAAAATAATACGGAGAAGAAGACAAGAATTGCAATACTTCTGACAAAAAAAAAGAGAAATAATGTTAATAGTGCGAAGAAGATCGAAAACACGAAAATTCTGAAAAAAAAGGATGAAAAAAAGTAAACGAAAAACGATACAGAAAATAAAAGTCAGAAACGAAAAGCCTCAGGTAAAAAAAAAGAGAAAAAAGGATAGAAAAATAGAAAAAAAATTATTCAGCAACGAAGGTAAATGTTATAAAAAGAGCGCAAAAGGAGGAAATTATAAATTCGCAGCATAAATGTATCAATAAGAAAAAAGGAAGAGAACCAGAGCCCGATGAATTTATTATATTTTCCTAGCCGCATGACACTTACGAGCCTACTCAAAAATTGTGTTCCATGTATGTGACACGTAATTAAGAGATTAAAATCATATGTTACAAATGAACTAGAAATTGATTTATATTTTATATTAAATTGCATTATGTTTTTTTCCGTGTTAGCGATTTAAAAATGTTACGTCTTTTCTCGGTAAGTGTACATTATTATTTGGCGTATGAATAATAAATAAAATTATAACTTTTTGCAAGGACGTCATTTGGGGAGGGTCAGAGGGGTCGAAATCCACCTTCATTGCAAAATAAATGGAATTTATTTTTGAAACGTAATCTTTTTTTATAAAAATAGCGCAAACATAATGTTTTCTTCAGTCTTGCCCCTCTGCAAAATATAAAATCTAAAAAAAATATAAAAAGTTTAAAAAATCTGCAAACATAATGTAGCATTGAAACATAAATGTTTTCTTCAGTTTTCCAGATAAAATATCTGGGCCCTTTAACTCTTGGCCCTAATACAAAATTGAAATTTGTGGTCTGATTTGGAGTAGGGCGCCTCAAATGCTACATAACAGCAGTTAAAAGATAGATTTTTTGTTTTGATCTTTATTTATTTTTTTTATTTGTTTTGTTTTTTTGTATAATAAATCTTTTGCATAAATTTTTGTTTAATTTATATTCATTCTAGCTTGTTCGACTATTTTGGAATTTGTACTTGTATTTTTTGCCTTTTCTCTGTGTGGGAAAACTTATCAGTACAACATAGACAATGTATGAAAAAGTACGTATGTACGCTTTTAATGATTCTGAGGAGCTACAACTTCAATTCAATGGTGGTCTGTGGTTTAGATAAGATTCGTGTCGAGAGAGGAAATTTGGAAATTGAAAATAATGTTGTGAGAGAAACACATATAATGTTTTTTCTATGTTTTTTTTTTTTTTTTTTTTTTTTTTTTTTTTTTTTTTTTTTTTTTTTTTTTTTTTTTTTTTTTTTAAGAAAAATAACTAGAATAAGCCGTTGATCTTTAATTCCTTGCTTATTTCTTAGCTTCTTGGTCAAACATAATTTTTATAAGGTGGTAAACTGGAAAAGGATCATCTATCATTTGGCACTCTGTACATTCTAGATTCTGGCACTACATTCCAGTACATTCCAGATTCTGGCGCTCCAATTTCCAGCTCCATGCAGTGGCATGTTGCACATAGAGAGTAAGAATAAATAAAAATAGAGAATAGAGAAATAAAAAATAGAAGAAAAATGCGAAATAAAAATAGAAAAATAAAAAGAGAAATAAAAACAGAGAGATAGGAAAGTAAGGATGCTCAAACATACAACTTGAAAACTTTTCAGGAAAATAAATCCTGTTTTCGGCTTCTCTGTATTCCTATAAAAAACTAATAAGGTCCATGCTGAACCTGCATATATGGATACTTCTCATAATAAAGCTGTTTTAATTAACAAAATATCATAATAAGATAATATTGGAAAAATAGTTCTGTAAACTACCACCAGATTGCTAGTAGTATTGATTTTCTTTGACGTTGAGAAACGAGCATTTGAGCATTCTATCTTATAGAAGCTTTGCTTTAGCTATTCGTAAGTCCAAGTTCATGTAATCAAGTACGAATTCTGAGTTTTTTGAGCAATTTGGAGTTCCAGTATTAGGGTTCCAAAGTTCAAACTTTCGGGTTCCATAGGGACTTTAACCAATACTATTACTTAGAGTGCTATAAATAATGTTTAAAATTATTTTAAGTTATATTTTGAACAAATTTTACTTTGAACGTAAATTATATTTGAACTCAGCCCCCTTTTAATTTTTGAAAATTTAATTCGCATTATAACGCTTTTGCATTTAAATCAGGAAAGAAAGTTAAAATTTCTATATTTAGTAATGAATTTCTCAACTACCCTTACTTAAAATCAAAACTGTGTTTTCAGTTGCTGTACTATAAGTAATAATCTTTAGGTAATGGTTAAACTGAGCTATTTTACTTATCTTTTCACAAAAGGTCGTATCCAGGATTTTTACTAAGGGGGGGGGGATGTTACAAAAAAAAAACTTTACAAAGCACATAAAAAATAATATTTTTATTTTGGTTACTTTTTTACGAGTTTACGAAAATTTCGTGGGGGGGGGGGTTAAATCTGGTAATCCCTCTCCTGGATATGGCCTTGCTGGTGGTACCGATATTCAAGCGACTGAAATTTATCCTAGTGTTTGGGATTCTTTAAGATCTAAATTTGGGTGAACAGGAAAAGCGAATGCATTGTGCTATTTGCTTTTCAAAATAATGCGCCATATTAGCCTATAAAATTCTCATAGTTTGTCTTTGGCACACTAAGCATCTTGGCCTATTTCTCACTAAACTCCCCCAATTTGGTTTGATATTATGTGCTTTAGATAGCTTTTAGCTTGGGCAGAATATAGACTATCCCATTTACAGAGCTGTCTATTTTTTTTGTACACACGTAAATATAAGAAAAAATAGATGGCAATAATGTACCCCTTCGCTTCGTGTGAATCTTGTTTTCAATATTAAGGCGAATCAAGTTTGTTTTTGCATTTAAAAAAAAAAAAAAAAAAAAAAAAAAAAAAAAAAAAAAAAAAAAAAAAAAAAAAAAAAAAAAAAATCAATTACATGGAGAATTGGAAAGTGTTAAGCGGGACTCCCACGGCGTCAATAAAGTTAATAAAGCTGTCCATAAAGTTAATAAACCGTTTTCCTCTTATAACTTTATTGACTTTATGGTTGTCGGAAAGAAGTTAAACTTTATTTAACTTTTTCAATAAGGTCCGGAAAGTTTAGCCAATAGGAGAAGACTTGTGGAAAATTTCAATTCAGCTAAAAGAAACTAATTAGATAGCCAGTCTTGAACTTTTTTCTCTAATCTGTGGAACATTGATATGTCGAACATTGAAGCAGAAGACTTGCTTATTTCACTAGTGAGAAATAAACCTTTAGTATACAGTTCCTCACTAGGGGAACATAAGGACAGAATTTGTGTTGAAAACGTATTCAAGGAAATAAGTGAAGTAATGTGTTAAGAATTGGGTCCTCATTTTTACCTGTGAGCCTTGTTTAGTAGATTTTAAAGTAAAAACAACATCTAACTTAAGACTAACTTATTAAATTGAAAAAGTTATCAAAAAATAATGTCAGATATATTCAAGAAGGAACGTGTGAATAATTCAAATTAATTGCTTCAAAAAATTTCCATAAAGTCAGGAAGGAAAAATTTATGTGTGAGCGCGACGAACTTTATGGTATGTAACTTTGCGGAATACTTTATTAACTTTATTGACGCCGTGGGAGCCCCGCTTTCATAGTGTTGGGGTATTGCGACTTTGCAATGACCATTACTGTATCATTTACTGAACTATATTATCATCTGTTCATTCATAAACTAAGTTATTGCTCATGTGTTAGGTGTTCTAAAAATATCCCACTGTTTTTCTTGCCAACAGTGAACAAGACTAGCCTGGATTTGTTTTGTTGTTTTGTTCTAAGAATCACTATGCAGTTCTCTTCCTATCGTTTCGCTTTAATTATTAATTAATTTACAAGTAATAATTTTTTATTAATTATTAATTGCCAAATACATTGGCTAAGTGTGAGCAATATTACTAGGTTGAATTATTACTTCTCTCTTCTCTATGCGGTTATTAATTATAATTATTAATTATTATTTCTCTATGCGGTGTATGTATTCTGCGGTATTTTTCTGCTTTGAAAAATGTAGATATATTTAAATAGTAAAATAACTCCATATATAGTTTATTTGCAAAAAGTTTAGGGGGTTCAAGGTTGGAATTCATAGGCTCTGCTCACCGAAAAGATGGTATGAGCCTTATTTGTTAGACTAAGATGATGTAGCAAATCCTTTTGCTCGGGTGGGGCTCAGTGGTGTGACTGTGGAGGTTCAGCTACCGTGAGTCTGGGGAGCTTACGAATAAACCAACTCCCAAGTAACATCTGAGTTTTAGATACCAGGTGAGGCTGGGAAAATACCGAGTCCTGCTGCAAGATCAAGAGATTGCGATGAATGGATGTCCCACTTAGACCAAACATACTTCCCAACCTGAAAACAAAATTTTTCTATTCCATAAAAACCGAAATTTGGAGATCTTCTGATTTTTAGAATAGTTTTCCGCTCTCTCGAATGGTCCATGTGGAAACACTGTTCAACTCTCTAATGCTTAGAACGAGAAAGTTCAGTTTCATCGTAATTGACACCTCAGCACTTTTCCTGAGAGTGAAAATATCTTACGGACGAAAATGATTTTATTAAGTGGATTATGGAACTTTCGTAAAGGAACGTTCAAGTCTTTAATCGCATTTTGCTCCGAATGAGTGTTGGAGTAATAGAAAATTTTTGGCTCACGGGTCTCAACTTGACGGATGGGTATAATCTTATGTGGTTCTCAAGTTACTAAGAAGTTACAGTTTTTACGAAAGGAGTTATATCTTGCTTTCTCGTCTGCAAAACTAATTAGACATTTGAGCTATTTGATATTTAGATCCATTTTTATTAATTGGGGTCATAAAACAATCTTCTTTGGGCAAATTTCTGATCGATAATATCAAATAGTCGGCCAAGTCAAATTGCGTTGTTCTCGTTTTTCTTCTCCTCTAAAACTTACGTTTTCTTAGTATAACGGACGTTGAATTGCTGTACCTGATTTCGGAAATCTTTGGAGATCCTCTGTCATTTAGCATCATTTTTTTCTGCTCTTCGAATATCTATAAAGGGATTTGGTACAACCCTCTATTTCTTAGCAACAGAAAAATCAGTTTTATCCTAATTATCCCGTTAGGAGTTTTCCTGAGATCGAAATTGCCTTACGAGGGAGATTATAAATTATAACTTATAAAATATTTATATATAATATCCCAGAAATTATAAATTATAACATGACGCTTATTTGTTTTCAGCATCATTAACTGCCGAAGAAAACGTACGGTTTTTTCTTTTTGCTGTATTGAACCATGAAAGTAAATAAGCGAAACTAATTCATTAAATTTGACAACGCCTTTCGTATGTTGACCCCTAAGGGCAACTTCACCTTAAAAAGAAAGCTACACTTTTTTAAGCTGTTTGATGCTAGATGTTTTTAGCTGATATTTCATTCACTTTTTTTATCCACTGCTACGTGGACACACTTCTCTTCTCTTATTACGTGTCCTCCTGTATCTTTTGGTGTTTTTTTTTTTTTTTTATCAATAATTATAATGATTTTTAGTTTCATTTCTTGTCATAATGTTATTTACTGTCTGCAAGGCTTATGTACTAGTAATAACTGTCCTTCTAATATACTGTCCTCCTAATGTACTACTAACATGCTGTCCCACTAATTTACTAAATGTACTACTAATAACTAGCAATTATGTACTACTAATAATGTTTTAAAGTGCCAATGAAATCAAAATGATAACACCCTGGAGCCAACTCAGATTTGTTTATGCTTGAAAACCGCGGTTTTCTAAGGTTTTTATTTTTGCCCCATTGAACCATGAAAGTTTCTACTTTTTTTCATGCTGACCAATGGTCTGCGTTGCGCAGGTACCGATCTCCTGATTCAATGCCTTCGGTCGGGAGTGCAATACGTGGTTGGGGACAAATCTTCCGACGCATCTCGTGTTTTTCTCCAGATTTCTCCTGGTACCCATTTAGAGCTGGGTCGACTGCGGATGAGCTTACAGAATTTGACCCCCGTCCACACCAAATAACCAGCGACAGCGGGACTCGCGCCACTTACCTCAGGATTTCAAATCCGGGAGCGCTAACCACTCGCCTAGAAAAGTAATTAAGCAAAGCTAATTCATTAAATTTGACGACACTTTTCGTCTGTAGAATTTCGCTTTTCGTTTGTAAAAATCTGTTTATCCCTAAGGACAACTACACCTTCATAGGAAAGCTACACTTTCTTTAGCTGTTTTATGCCAAATAATTTTTTTTTATTTTGTACCCACCACTACCAAAAACTACATATTTGCATAATGAAGCTTTTTTTTTATTAAAAATAAAATTCCCGGTTTTTATTAATTTTTGAAAACATGCATGGTTGCTTAGATTTCCAATTAACCATTTCAACCAATCAGATTTCAGCTATCCTCATCATTGGCTAAGCATCAAACCAATCAGATTTCAGCTGTTCTCATCATTGGCTAAGCATAACAACAAGAGAAAAAGTATCGGTACAATATTTAACTAGTTGTGTATTTTATCACTTGTTGATGTTGTCCTATATCTTCTCTTGTAGCCATGCGATTTTTGTTAGGCATGAGCAATGTGTCTTTTATGTTATAATATTGTTTTTTTTTTTTAGCAAATCGCAACGATGTTGATAGTTTTACAGTTCTTGAATCATTTTGAAGAGGCGCTGCTGCCGATAGCACTTCGGTATGGTTCAGAAAAGGTAAGGCTTTTTCTTTACTATCTAGGGTCAGGACTGGATTTAACTGTAGACAGTTTCCCGATAGCTTGAGAAGTCTAGCAGTAGGTTGTCAATTGTTTTATTTTCCTTTATTCAGTCAAATAAAATTAAGTTTTCGTGATTGAACGATTCATGTTGAGCTAACGAATAAAAATAAAACTCTAAGTAAGAAATTCTTTCAGTACAGAAATCAAATCTCATGAAAACCCTGAAAAAGCATGTACGTCTAAAAAATAAAAAAATTAATTCTAAGAAAATTAAGATTCCTAACAAAAAATTAAAACAAAGAAGATTCTTAAAAATGAATTTATGTGAAAATAAATGAAAAAAATTGGAACATAAAAAATGATGTCATATTAAAATTAATTCTTAGAAACATGCTCTTCCTAGGGCTCTGTATTCTTTTTCGTTTTGGGTAAAAATTATCCTGTCGAGACCCATTATCTAAGTTCAAGTGGTTCAAATCGTATTTTTTCAGGTGAGAGAACCAATGATAGAGTCTATAGATTGTAGAGAGTAAACCCAAGCCGTGTTAATAAGGTTTTCTTTAAGGACGAGGGGGAGGGGGTGTCAAATACGCAAAGATTACATTCCGCAAAGACCACAGGTTCTTAAAGTGAAACATTTCTTAGACCACACTGCTTTTCCATTTACAAAAAATTAAGAGAAAAAAAAAGGTTTAATCTAAATAGAGCAGTGGAACAAAACAAAAGAAAAAACAACAATAACAATAAAACTTTAAATAATAAAAAATATCTTAATATTTTAACTCCACGTCAGGAAGCCTTTTTTAACAGAAAAAAAAATAAGGAAAAAGAAACAATTAAAAAAATCAAATAAGGAAAACAACAACTAAAAAAAAACAAACAAAAAAAAAACAAAAACATACAAATATATTATTTGGATTTTTTTGTATCAAATTTTTTTTTATCTTTTATTTTGTTCCACTGGTTTATTTAAATCAGACTCGTTTTTCCTCCTTAGTTTTTTGTTAAAGCGAATCTTAAGTAAGAACTTCTCTTCCCTGTTTTTCTTCTGGGGGCTGATGTACTGATGACTTTTATACTTGCATACAAAACAATCAAACATTGGTAAATGTAAGACAAGTCTAAGCCGGAATCGAAGGATATTGTCAACCTCAACCAAACCAACCCAAATTTCATTGTCTAGTTTTCCTTTCTCCTGTAAAATTTACATCTCCTAATACGACGAATGTTGAATCACTGTAACCATTTTTGGAGATCTTCTTTCATTGTTTGGTTTTCTTCTCCTGTAAAATTTACATATCCTAATTTAACGAACTTTGAGTCACTGTAACCAATTTTGGAGATCTTCTTTCCTTGTTTGGTTTTCTGTTCTCCTGTAAAATTTACATCCCCTAATATAACGAATTTCGAATCACTGTAATCAGTTTTGGAGATCTTCTTTCATTGTTTGGTTTTCTTCTCCTGTAAAATTTACATATCCTAATTTAACGAACTTTGAGTCACTGTAACCAATTTTGGAGATCTTCTTTCCTTGTTTGGTTTTCTGTTCTCCTGTAAAATTTACATCTCCTAATATAACGAACTTTGAATCAGTGTAACCAATTTTGGAGATCTTTCGAGATCCGTTATCATTTAACCTTATATTTATGTTCTTCGAATGGTTTATGTGTAGAGTTGGTTCAACCCTCTACTTGTTAGTAACAGAAAAACCAGTTTTATCCGAATCATCTTGTTAGCAGGTTTTCTTAGAGCGAATTTTTCTTACGAGGGAGACCCTGCTTATTTGTTTATGGTATCCCGTATCCCGTAGTATCCTCTATCCAGTTTATTTGTTTTTAGTGTCATTAACTGCTAAAAAAAAGTTCAAGATGTGTTGATTGGTGTGTGAGGAAAAGAGTGCTTCCATACCAATAGGTAAAAACTTAATAGGTAAAAATTGCATAAAAACTGAAAGTCGACGTTGCGTTTATTTGTTTTTGAGTGTTAATTAGTTTGATTTCCATTTGTTTTGTACCTTCTTTGACTTTTCACAAATTATTGTCGTTGATGACTATTCAGCACCCATTGAATTGTCGTTATTAGCAACTTCACTTTTATAAGAGACTAATTGAAGAAACTATTGTAATCTAAGATGGAGGAGTTGCTCGTAAACTACTTAGCGAAGAAGAAGCGGTATCGTCGATTCTTAGAAGCTCGTCTTAAAAAAGAAGATCCTGAAAACCGACTAACACCTGAAGATATAAGAAACTTGAAGATAGACGAAATATCAAGTAATGATCCAGCATACCGTCAAGCAGTGGACGAGGGACTGCTTGAAAGCTATTATGTGAGTAATTAAAACATCAGAATAGCTATAACTATTGTTATCAGAGTCATTATTACTAATTCATATAAAGCAAGGTGAAAATAAAGGTGAAACATAAGTCTGGTTGATTACACTGAAAATAAGTGAATAGCTGAAAAGAATGGAACAAAAACAATAAAAAATAATGGAAAGATAATAGGTGACGGTGTTTATGCGATTTTTATTGGGAAGTATACCCTGCTTTGTCTCACCCTCTGGGAATTGAGTTTTGGCTTCCAGGAAACGTTTTATGGGATAGGGAGGAATAGGGTGATTTTGAGAAACTGAGTAAAGTTCTATAAAAGAACAATTGTGATAAAGCCGTGCTGACGTGATGATATTGAGCGCAAACAGTTAATAGTATACATAATGAAATACAGTTTCTTATATGATGTTTTAATCCTCCTTAAACTTGTATAGTCGCTGCTGAAATTTACAATTACAAATTTTAAACTTCTGACTTTAATCCGTCAAAGAGCTCAGGATGTTTTTTCTCGCTAGTTCTGACGGCGATTAGCTCTAACTTTGGCCTTGGCCGGAACGGTGCAGACTGGGCAAAATACTACCGTTGGTAACCTCAGCAGATCTGCGGGTCTTGCAGTTAATTTCGTCAAACACGCCATGTTAGAAGTTTCGAAAAATGGTTCATACTTTAAAATTAGAAACAGAATATTTTGTATATATTGGGAGCGTCTCTGAAGCAATTTTGTGAAACAATTCTAAATTCACTGAGAGTCACCACTCACATTGGTGAGCAGAAAAACACTACGAATAACTTCAAAGATACCTACAGTTGTTTGTTTCTGCTTTCCCCCCAGTGTTAGGACTTTGAACTTAATCCAGTTGCCGTGAAGGCTATTAAAGATGCTGGTGTCGTGAATGACCACAAAGCACTACCCGCAATTGCCACAAAGCATAGCGAATGACCACAAAGCACTACCCGCAGACCTATGCCAAAGATGCAAATTTAATCTTTATGGAAACTTATTATAGGATTTTATTTGCATATATTTTATTATGTATTTATTTTATATTTATTTATTTTATATATTATATATTTATTTACTTATTTTATATTTATTTTCTTTTCCGTATTTATTTATTTTATATATAATTTTATAATTTGGTTATTTTAGAAGTATTAAGTTTAGACGTGACAAGTACAGTTCAATGATTCTATTTCACAAAAGTAAATTTATTTCTTTTGTTTAGGCTTTCGAGGCTGCAGATTCTATACCTAAAAAAAACTATTTTAGAAACTAAAAAAACTAATTAGACTTAACTAATTAGAAAGATTAAAATTAATTAGAATATTAAATTAGAAAAATAATAAGTAATTAGATCCAACATGTGCCAATATTTTCATGGTTAACATGTGTCAAAATGTCAACATTTTGTACCTGCAACTGAATAATAAAAAAACTCTCTCACTGTAGGACCACCGAATATAGGGGGTGGAGTTGGTCATAAGTATGAAAATCATGAAACAAAATTTATACCAAGAACGTTATTTTGACGGCATAAGAATGTACAAAGTCACAATCCTCGGGTTGGTTATTGTCTTGATTGTAATTTCTTTGCAGAGTGATTTGCAACTGCTTGCTGAGTGTGCAACGCTGGGTCCTGGTTGCATATTTCTTTTTTTTCTTCACGTTCAATAATATTCTCTATTTTTAGGTAATAATTTCATTTATTGATTTGCTTGTCTTGAAAGACGCGCATCGTTTGAGCCTATAGAGTTTTTTGCCTTAATTTTATCTGTGAGGTCTTTTTACTGAGTGGCACATTTCGTCCTAGCCTAGTATTTGACTGTTTATTTGTCTCCAGATAATAATTTTGCTTCAGGTTTATAGTTGTTTTAGAAGGAACATATATAACAAAACTTTCTAGTAGCTGTCTTGATCTGTCCCGCCAACGGTATTTTTTTTTTTTTCCATTTTCTTTCTTTTTATAAGTAGGACAATTTCAAGTGAAAAAACAGTATTTATTTAGTGTGGCTGAGTGAAAGGACAAGCCTTAAAAGAAAAAAAAAGAATGCTATGATAACTTAAGCGAAGAATTTTTAAAAACAAAGACGGTGAAAAACAACTAAATTTTACATTTTAGGTGTAAATAAAAATATTTTGTCTGAATTTTTACTTCTTTTGACGACCTAGATCTAGTCTTCTTCTTATGGGGCTATATTTGATGCATATGAAGGGGGCTGATTGGTATTACAGGCTTATTTTGGGACAAGTAGTCTAATTATATTATAATTATATATATTAAATTGTATTATATTATTACTAATTATAACTTAATATAATTAAAAATAATAGATAGTTATAATGTATAATTATAAATAAAATATAATTATAAATACTAAATATAATTATGATAACGTAGTTATATTATTACTAATTATATTATTATTATATATTAAATTATATCCCTGTGGAACAAGTAGTCTAGTTACATTACAGTATCCTTATTCCTAACAGAAAATGGAAACATAAATAATTGGGTGCTAGCCAGGGGTCAACCACTCTTATCTCTACTCCCAGTTACAACTTCGCCCGTGGGTAAAGCCAATAATTCTTTCTGCGATGTTTTAGCCAATCCCACACTGAATGATGATAGTCAATTGCTTTCTTATAACTTCAACATTTCAGCTTGTCACCTAGTTGTGGAAGAAAGAGCAATTTGTTTCCAATTATTTTATAACTCTAAGGTTTTACATTTAGGTATTGGATTAACGACGCTTTTGACTTCTAAGATCCATGCGTCTGCCCTGCAATGGGTTTTTATAGCCGAGTTCGAACCCTGGGTCTCGTATTACAATCTGAGGTCTAACTCACTGCGCTGCCACAGGGCAAAATTTACATATAAATATATCAAATCAATCATCTTTCCTTGTGACACAGGTGATTGAACCGGGAAACCATGGATCAAGAGCCACGGTTTTATCCACTACGCTGTCATAAAGTATTGTACATGCCGGTTTACATATAAATATATATCAAACCAGCCATCTTTCCTTACGACAGAGGGGATTGAACCAGCAAACCATGGATCAAGAGTCACAGTTTTATTCACTCCGCTATCAGATAGCATTGTACATGCAGGTGTTCCAATAGTTTCAGTTTTGAATTTGAGCTGCAATAGGGCTGTGCAGAATATTTTGAAACTCATCGGAGATATTTGCTACATTTTTAAACGGTCGCTCTTTAATACTAATAAAATACAGCTTGTCCTCGTCTACATCAGTTGATCAGTCTTGGTTATATTTGCTTGTGAAATTCTAGAAAAGCAAGACTTTAAAAACAAGTTAAAGATTACTTCAAAATGCAGCGATGAATCTGAAACTTATTTCCTTTTGTTTCATAAAAGTTTACAATGATTCTGGTAAACTTCGTAATTGATCAATACCAGCATATCTTGGTAGAAATCTTTCCTTGTGACACAGGGGATTGAACCGGGAAACCATGGATCAAGAGCCACGGTTTTATCCACTACGCTGTCATAAAGTATTGTACATGCCGGTTTACATATAAATATATATCAAACCAGCCATCTTTCCTTACGACAGAGGGGATTGAACCAGCAAACAATGGATCAAGAGCCACAGTTTTATTCACTCAGCTATCACATAGCATTGTACATGCAGGTGTTCCAATAGTTTCAGTTTTGAATTTGAGCTGCAATAGGGCTTTGCAGAATATTTTGAAACTCATGGGAGATATTTGCTACATTTTTAAACGGTCGCTCTTTAATACTAATAAAATACAGATAGTCCTCGTCTACATCAGTTGATCAGTCTTGGTTATATTTGCTTGTGAAATTCTAGAAAAGCAAGACTTTAAAAACAAGTTAAAGATTACTTCAAAATGCAGCGATGAATCTGAAACTTATTTCCTTTTGTTTCATAAAAGTTTACAATGAGTCTGGTAAACTTCGTCATTGATCAATACCAGCATATCTTGGTAGAAATTTTTATATCCGTTGGAGAAGGATGGTGTATTGGATCTTCACCACCATTTAAGTGAGACGCCACACGGGTCACATTTCCTTCAATCATACGTTGAATAGCAATCAACCAAGACCATTCGGCTTCTCATTGCTAAAATAAACTTTAATTTCATTGGTTTTTTGTAAAAAAAAAACAAAAAAAAAATCCGCTTACATCAGCTTTACAATCAGCTTCGCTTACCGGGTTAGCGTTATTAGTAAAGATAGTGAATGCAGTGAAGATGTAAAAAGTAGAATAGCCAATGCCAAGGGTGGTTTTTCACGATTGGAAAAGGTTTGAAATATAGGAAGGTACGTCTGTGCATCAAGGTTAGAATATAGGTAGCTACGGTGAGGACAATGGTCAAATATGGTTCTGAAATGTGAGCGCTTCGGGAGACGGATAAGGATTGGTTAGATGTTTTCCAGAGGAATTGTCCACATGAGAAAAATATACCTTTTAGTGAAAAAATTAGATAGTTTCAGAACACAAGGCGGTGAAGATGCAGTGAATTCAATGACGTTCGGTTCTCTTGTTTATCGGTGTGGTAGTATGAGAAAAGATATTTGAGCTAACCTTTATCAGTTAATGGTTCTTCCTATGGTGAGCTTTCTGACGGTAATTTTAAAAACTTTTCATCTTTCAATTTACTCTCAAATTGAAGCTGCGTATTAGGAATACTTAAAATTTTTGCTAGGATTCCTCTATCGACTAATAAGGCATTTTTGAAAAATTACAAACCGCTTTACATAGGAAAAAATTAACCCGCCTTACATAGGAAAAAAAAGTATAACCTTGTAGTTACAAAAGCACAAAATTAACTGTTCAATAGAAATTTATTCCCTTTTTTTTGTTCCAATTTTATTTTTTGTTCCAAATTTATTCCAATTTTAGCTTATCACGCTATTTTTTTTAAAGGGCAATTTTATGGCAACATTCATCGCCTTAATATTCAGAAATGCGCTTTCTGTGCAACGAGGAAAAAATAAAGCAAGAAATTTTGAAACAATCTAAGACAAGGTACCAACGCTGTGTTGGCCTCATTTGGTTTGGCACTGTTTGGCAAAACCCCGTTTTGGCACTGGATGAATTAAGAAAAAAAGTTACAGAAAATGTTTTTTCCAAGTCTGAAAGTCAAGATGCTAAATTCTACTGTATAAAACCAGATTTACCATTTAAGGTTATTTCAAAAAGCAGCTTCAGCAAAACAAGGTCGAACATTATTTCGGGATTGTTTACGATGAATGTTATTCAACGTCAGATAATGTTATAATTGCTATTCAATATAAAAAAGATTTAGATAAGAGCTAGGTAAGAAATGAGGATTAGACGTTGAAGAAAGGATTTTAAGGAAATTGGAGATTCTTGGGAGGGGTAAAGAGGGAAGCTTTGAGTAGATTGGGATGAAGGAGGAGTCTATGCAGCTGTGTTGGCCTTATTTGGTTTGGTTCTGCTGTGAGTCGTTGCTAGTAGTAGTAGTAGTAGTAGTAGCTTATTTCCTTTTGATATCTGACTGAAAGTAACACATTGAATTTCATTCATTTTGCTAGATCACTAATTGGTTCGTTAACGAACCCTTTTGCCTAGCAAAAGGTCTGCTTTCCAGGCCTAATGACCCTTACTTTGCTCGAGCTTTAGATCTTCCAATTTTACTTGTGTTTTTACGGTGTACGGTTTATTTATATTCTTGCAGGAATTTTTTTTTTGATGTTTAGTAGTTCTTTTTTTTTCTACTGTAGTGCTTTTTTGGTATGCCATAATTAGAGGGTACCTTCTAATAAAATTTCAGTTCAATCAGAAAAAGTGGAAAACCTTGAAACTCCCCTCCAGGAACCCCTGTCCCTGCCACGTAAATTCGCAGTTCCTATGACTTAGGCAACATATTCCCGAAGTATTCAAGGTAATTAGTCCGGCTGTTAAGGATATGTAATTTCTTTTTCATATCATGCTTTTCGATCGTGGAGGATAAAACAAGATGACGCGTCCATGCGTCATCGCGCCGACGCGTCGGATGACGCGTCGTATTCTGTCGGCTGTGTATTAAAAATATCACAATGATCTCCTTTACCTTTTGAGCGAATTTCACACATATGTTTATATTGCTGTATTTGTCAATACGGAGGATATTAAAAAGACAATTAAAATAGATATGAAAAATAAAAGTGGATCATTTCCTCAAATTCAATTCTTGGAAAAGTATAATACACATTGAGGTTGGATTTGAACAAAAAAAAGATGTTTAGGATTTCACAGGTTTTACGAATTAATAAAACAAAGCGTTAATTGTGGACACAATTGAAATTATTTGGAACTATTTATGCAGTTTGGTTATGTTTCTGTCTTTCCTGAAGTTGCTGGTGTATCAGTCCTGTCGAAGAATTTAAAGCAAAAGCAACTGAAATCTTTTTAATTTATTATATCAATTTCAGGGCACAATTGAAGATTATTTAGAGCTGTTTATACAGTTTGGCTACGTTTTTCTCTTCTCTGCTGTATACCCAATGGCCGGTATTTTAGCCTTATTGAACAACTTACTAGAAATACGCGCTGATGCCTTTAAGATGTGCAAAGTATTCCAAAGACCGCCATCTATGAAAGTTAGACACATTGGAGCCTGGCAGGTATTAATTTGTCGAACGTAATTAGAATTTCATACCTGTTTTGTCATATTCCCAATCTGCTGACACTAATGACAAGCTGCCTCGGCATTTTCAAGTCCCGTCTTTCATTTGGGAGCCAAATTGAAATTCGGGCTTTGATAGTTTAGCTGCAAGTTTACTAGAAGAATGAACAAGTAGATAAGCAGATAAATTGGCACGCCCTTTATTTTGTGTTTATAATTAAATAAAAGAAAAAAAAAGAATCAACTGAAAGTAAGGAGCAATATTAAAACGAACATAAATTTTTATGTTTATGAGGGGGGTTGCCCCCTCCTCAGCACCGTGCTCTTCGCGACACAGTTTTTTATATTCTTATTGTTAAAAAATAAAGCTTCTTATTGTTCTAATTAAACGACCCTTGTGTTTCAGGAGTCGCTCTTAAGGAATTGGGACAAAAGTCAAAGCTTTAGCGTAAAGAGCGACGTGTTGAAGAGGGCGCAACCCCCCTTATAGGTAATAATTTCTGGTCGTTTTTAATTTCCTCCCCACGGAAACATCCTCTATACAGTACAATTTCGGGGAAAATTTAACCTGAACAATTACCCTTAACATATCCGTGCATAAAATTGAGTTGGCAAAGAGAAAACAAGACATGTAAAAATAATTTCGTGTGAAGATTCTGGAAAACTCCCCCAATTTAGTATTTCCTCTGAAAATTTCACACCCTGGAAGCTCCCCCCCCCCCCATGGGAAACTCTCCGTGAAAAAAAACAGCAGAAAATTCCCCCCTCCCACCCACCCAAAAAATGTATGCATTCTTCCCAATAACAAATACTATTCGTAAACAATGGGGAAATTTTATAAATTGAATACCTCTTCCCAGGGGCTGTGGGGGGGGGGTCTTGTTATCTCCAAAGGTATATTTATTTGGCCTTTCAACTAGGTTAAACAAAATAGCTATCTAAACATTTTGATCGGAGCGTGGGATGGGCCTAGTTGCCCTCCAATTTTTTTGGTTACGTAAAAAGACACTAGAAATTTCAATTCACGTTTGAATGAGTCCTCTCCCGTTGTTCTAAGATCACTTGGTCGATACAATCACCCCTGAAAAAAAACAAAAAAACACAACCGTTGTCTTTCTTTTGGCAAAAATAAAAATTCCATATTTTTGCGGATAGAAGCTTGAATCATCTACAATAGTTCTCTGATAGGTTCTCTGATATGCTGAATCTGATGATATGATTTTCATTAATATTCTTTGACTATTAGGAGGGGGGGGGGGTATTTCCTCTGTTTTTCAAAAATTAGGCAAATTTTCTCAGGCTCGTAGCCCTTGGCGAGTAGAACTAAACTCAATGAAACTTAAATATTTTTGATATATTTATTGGTGTCAAAATTTAGTTTATTATAGTTTCGGTTACTATTGAGGCGCGTCACTCCTTACTTACCTAAGTAAAGAACGAAGTTGGCACAATGTATTATTTTTTTTTCTTTGTTCAAGACCAGGGCACTTCGTATCGAAGGAGTTGTCGTAGAAACTTCGAAAAGTGCTCATTCTATTGGAAATGGGAGTGGCTTGTGCCCTTTTTAATAGTCGAAAGTGTTTGGAAGTCAACTAACACCCCTTCCACGCCCATCATTTCCCCAAACACATCCAATCGAAATTTTGAGATAGCCATTTTGTCCCTCAGGGCAAGGTTTGTAAGTTATGCCCTGGGTGCATATAAGGTTTTTATTGAAAGATTTGTCGTAGAAACGTTTTAAGTTATGCCCTGGGGGCATATAAGGTTTTATAGAAAGAGTTGTCGTAGAAACTTCAGAAATGGCTCATTCGATTGGAAATTTAATAGTCCAAAATTTCGATTTAATAGTCAAAAGTGATTGGAGGAAAACTAACACCCCTCCCATGCCCACCATTTCCCCGGAAATATCCAATAAAAATTTTGAGATAGCCATTTTGTTCAACGTAGTTGATGAGTCTGGAAATTATGTCTTTGAGGATGACATACAGCATAACTTACAGAAGGGTTGTAAGTTATGCCCCGGGGCATATAAGGTTTTATAAAAGCGTTGTCGTAGAAACTTCAAAAAGGGCTCACTCGTTTGGAAATTGAAAGCGCTATTGCCCTATTTAATAGTCGAAAGTTATTGGAGGGCAACTAACGCCCCTGTCACGCCCACCACTTCCCCAAATACATCCAATCAGAATTTTCAGATAGACATTTTGTTCAACGTAGTTGAAACTTCTGGAAATTAGGTCTTTGCCTGTGTTGTCGCAGAAACTTCAAAAAGGACTCATTCAATTTGGAATTGAGAGAGCTAGTGCCCTTATTAATAGTCAAAAGCGATCGGAGGGCGAATGCCCCCCCCCATACCCATCATTTCCCCGAAAACTTCCGATCAACATTTTGATACAGCAATTTTGTTGAACGTAGTTGAAGGGTCCGGAAATTATGTTTTTGAGTATGACAACCCCCCACAGCCCTCAGGGCTAAGGTTGTAATTTGTGTCTTGGGGGCATATAATGTCATATAGAAAATGTTGTCGTAAAAACTCCAAAAAGAGCTCTTTCGATTGGAAATTGAGAGGGCTATTGCCCTTTTTAATAGTCGAAAGTAATTAGATGGAGAATCGCCTCACCCCCATCATTTCCCCAAACATTTCTGATCAACATTTTGATATAGCCATTTTGTTCAACGTAGTTGAAAGGCCTGGAAATTATGTCTTTGACTATGACAACCCACCCCCAATAGCCCTCAAGACAAGGGTCGTAAGTTATGCCCTTGGGACATATAACGTTTTTTATAGAAAGTTTTGTCGTAGAAGCTTCAAAAAGGGCTCATTGGATTGGAAATTGAGAGGACTAGTACCTTTTTTATTAGTCGAAAGTGCTCAGGGGGCAAATGTCTCCCTCCACGCCTATCATGTCCCCAAACACTCCCAATCAAAATTTTGATATAGCCATTTTGTTAAGCCTATCAGAAAAGTCTGGACATTATGTTTTTGAGGATAACAAATCCCCCCAGCCCTCAGGGCAAGGGTTGTAAGTTATGCCCTGGGGACATATAGGGTTTTATAGAAAGTCTGGTCATATAAACTTCAAAGGGGGCTCATTGGATTGGTAATCAGACGCTCTAGTGCTCTTTTTAAGAGCAAAGTTATCAGAGGGCAGCTACCCTCTCCCCTCTACACACACGTCATATTGTCCCGAAATATGTCTAATAGAAATTTTGAGATACCCATTCTATTCAAAATAGTCTAAATATCATATAACAAGGCCTTTGGGGTTGAAACAAACCAAGAGATTAGGGGCAAGGGTTGTAAGTTATGCCCAGGGGTATTAAAGGTTTTTATGGAAGGGATGATTGTTTAACTTCAGAAGAGGCTCAGTCTTTCTCTCTGAAAAAGACTATGTCAATATAAAACGAATAGAAATTAATAAAAAAAAATTTACACAAAATTTTTTTTTGAGATATTATGTATTTGTATGCCTTTATAACAAAAGAGCTGGTTTTGCCAGCTTTTGCCTGCCTGACTCCGCTCACTCGGGTCTCTGATCCTCACTACTAACAGGCTTAGGCTTTCAGCCGTCACAAATATGAGCCTGAAACCACCTCCCTTAGTTTGCTTTACTCCCTTTAATTGACAGCAAGGTGCCTCACATTTTTTTATGCCGTCTCTTTTTTTTTGGGGGGGGGGTATCCCTTTTCTTTACTCTACGTATTTTTTAAAGCTAAGTTTTCCATAATTTCAAAATTAATGTAAAACAGTTTCACGTTTCTAGTTTGAACTTGTTATCTACAAACATTTTGGAAGGATAAAGCGGAGGATAAAGTTGAGAATAAAGATAAAGTGGGAGATAGTTGTAGGTATGCGTTTATGCTTGAGCATGCTTGCACAAAACAAGAAGTTCTGTGTAAAACACGGTCCGATTCTGCTCTTTTCTATATATTAAATTAAAGGTTAACCCGGCAAGGTAACCCTGTATGGATTATGTATTTCAGGGACTTAATAATTTCTTAGACCACACTGCTTTTCCATTTACAAAAATTAAGTGAGGAAAACGGGTTTAATAAAGCAGTGCCAATCTGAACCTAGTGAGGAGAAATATCTACTCTACTAGATATTTTCGGTGTCTTTTCTGTGATTACAGTTTTGCAGTATTTTGGAAGCTCTATTAAGATGTGAGTTTCATTTACTTGTTTGTCTTTTGTTTCTTTGTTTTATTCTCTTGTGTGTTGTTATTTTTGTCTTTTTCGTTAGATGATTTAACTAATTTTTTTTTTTTTACTTTTTTCCCCGTTGATAAAGGCTCCGGCTCCGGATGGGGAGTTGAAATATTGGGATTTTTTATTAATTAATGTGTTGTTTGTTTTTATTCTTTGTCACTGCTTTATTTAAATTAGACCCGTTTTCTATTTTAATTTTTTGATTTCTAAAAAATCATTCGAAAATGTATATATACTTCCCAATAACAAATACTATGCGTAAGCAATGGGCAAATTTCCCCATGGAAAATTCCCCCGTGGAAAAAAACAGCAGAAAATTCGCCCCCCCCCCATATTCGAAAATGTATACATACTTCCCAATAACAAATACTATGCGTAAGTAAGGGGCAATTTTTTTTTAACTTAAAAACCTTTTCCCGTGGGCTGTTGTGGGGGGGGGGGGGGAGGGGGTCATGTTATATTCAAAGGCAAATTTATTGGGTCTTTCAACTATGATGAACAAAACGGCTATTTCAAAAATTTTATCGGACGATTTTGGAAAAAAAGGGCGAGGGAGGGGGCCTATTTGCCCTCCAATTTTTTCGTCACTTAAAAAGGGTCACTTTCCGTTCGAATGAGCCCTCTCATGATAATCTAGAACCACTTACCCTTGTTGATACGCTCACCCCTAAAAAAAAAAAAAAAAAACACATCACACTAAATCAGGACACCTTCAAATTGGTTTGGATGAAAAACTAAAAAAAATGATTTAGAGTGCTTGTCTCAAAAAATTTAAGACAGATTAGCATTCCCACTCCCTATGGGTTGAGAAGTTAACAACAGATAAAAAACATATGAAAGGAAGAAAAGAGGAAAGGTGGAAATTTAATTGAGAATAGGGGGGTAGTTTGACAGTTGTCTTAGGCATAACAGACAATTTGGTCCTCGGACGAGCTGTTAGTAGTAGTATAGTTTATAAAGTTTATATGACCCTTCATTTTATTAATTTATGCGCAGTAAATTCATCAACTCGCTAATTATTGTCACTACTTTCAGCCAGCTTTACAATTTCTGGGTGCTCTCTCTGTCCTAACGAACTGTGGCCTCCTTTATCTATCACCGTCTCTCAAAAGCTCGTTTTCTGACTGGTCAGAAACGTCATGGCTCCTCCTTTGGGCTGGTGTTGAGCACTTGCTTCTTGCTCTTCAGTTAGTACTTGCAGTGGTTATACCAAATGTCCCATTGTGGGTGAGACAATCAATGGCAAGGTCTGAACATGAAATGAGAAGGAAGCTGGAGGAAAGAGTAAGTAAATTAGTAAGTAAGTAAAGGAGTAAGTAAAGAGAATTAGTAAGTAAAGGAGGAAAAAGTAAGTAAATTTAGAAAAATCCTTTTAAAGAGGAACATTGAAGTCTCAAGGTTGAAGAAGTTGAACTCGCAGGATTAAAAAAAAATAATAGAATAATAAAAATAATAGAGTAATAATAGAATAAAAGTAGAAAGTATAATCCAAGCATTTGAAATATATTATGATATATTTATATAATCATATTATAAATATATTGAAATATACTATGACCAACCCTTTTTATGAGTTAATGTTTTGAGTGGGTAAAATTAATAAAGTGGGTTTGAGCTGAACCTATTTGTTTCACTTTAATTTCTCATAGAAGTTTACAAGTAAAGATTAGCCTTAGACATATTTGGCTAAGTTTAATGAGAGAAGAAAAAATAACAAATTTAGTTCTGATAGTTTAAAAGACGGTTTGTTACTCAGCATAAGTTTTAGAGGAGACCAGACAAATTAGAAAATGTGCTTTAGTAAGTAAGTAAGGAAATTTATTGCCCCAAAATTCACATGGAGTTAAAACGGAGTATAACAAAGGAAAACGAAAAGTCACACTAGGGAACATCACCAACTATTTGATGTACATTAGCAAAACTACTGGCACAGGATGGCTAGCAACGGGTTCGCTCTTCTCTTTGCGTTTTTCAAACAATTCTTGGCGACACGGTTGACACAGACTGTTGGATTGGATACATCATAATTACGCATGCTATGGGAGTTACTCGTCTCAGAAGTCTCAGAAGGAACTTCGCGAATCGAAAAAACAGAACTCTTACTTTTGCACACTGAGCGGACGACAGGTATTTCCAAAAAGGTGCTATATACAGTACATGTGGAAGGGCAATGGCATTATACAGTGACGCAAGATATTTACGGCAGAACCCATCTTTATTAACAATAATTGATCCGTACACAATCCGGATTTTCACTTCTACGTGGCGTATAAGGAGACTTTGACTGATTGGTAAACCAAGGTAAGTAATACTCTCAGATGGCTTCAAAACTGAATTGCCCAAATGGCTTCGCACTGCTCCGTATTGAAAAACACGATTGCAGATTTTGACACATTAAACGACAAACCTACGTTATTGTATTCCCTATTCAACACATCAAAATTCATCGATAGTCGATCAGCGGACCTTTTGCAATTTCGATTGTTATTAAAATGTAGATTGTTTAAAAAATTTGTAGTTCAATTTCCTACTAATTTGTGAATGAGAAACAAGTTTTTTTAGCTTATTTTGGAAAAAGAAGAAGAGATACCTCCTAATATCTGAAAAAAAAAACATTATGAAAGAAAACAGATTGAACTAAAGGGGAAACCTTGCCTTTGCTACTTTTTTAATCTTCACTGCGTTCACTTTCTTTACTCACAGGGAAGTCAAGCTTTGTACTTGGCTGAAAGTTTCGGTGCTTTACCCTCACTTCTTCATCACTATTTTTCTAATTGAAAAAACTGTAAATTTTTAAGATTAATTTTGCACCTTAAGCTGCCGCTAGGTTGGACGAAAGGCTTGCTGCTTCTTACTGTAATGGAGACCCGGTAACTGAAATGTGGGTAATTGTAGGTGCCCTATCTCCTTTGGTCATCTCCTACCTTCGGTGCCCCTTGGACTCTTAAACTCCCCAAAAATGTATTCGTTTCCCTACCTTTTACTTAGAGCACTTGAAGTCAGGGCTTAAAGTCACCCAAACTTAGGACTTAAGTCCTCAATCCCTGGGGAAATCCCAAGAGGATGCAGCCCTTCACAAATCATCTCCATATTTTAAGTCTAAGAGAGTTTTACCTTCTCAATACCGTGTTCTCTCACAGCTTTTGGCGTTTCCATCGGATGAAGTCCTTCAAAATAATACATATAAAATGGTGAAAAAAGGTACAGAATGTGACATTGGACTTACAATCCCTACCGGCAGTGCTGGTCTCCGTTTCATGGTGCTTCGGGCAGGAAGTGCAATGGGGGCTGGGGGCCAGCCAGTCTGTTCTTTCGCATACCCTTCCTGTTTACCTTTCACAGATTTCTCCATGTACCCATTTAGAGCTGGATCGACTCTGGCTGATCTTACAGAGTCATGCCACTGACCTCCGTTAAAACGAAATAACCGGCGACACCAGGACTCGAACCCTTGTCCTCACGGACAAAAGGGTCTTAAGTCTAGCGCACTAACCACTCAGCTAGGTTGCCTCTAGCCGTCCCAAAATGGCATTAAGTACAACCCTACTTAACTCCTAAATCCGAACTGAATCAACTTCTAATTTTGATTCCCATCTTAATCAAAGCAATATAATTCTCATACAAAGATCTAATCACTTTAATTTACCTTGTCTCATGTGTGTATCGTTTTCTATAAATAAAAGTTCAAATAGGGATAAAATCCTTTTAATAGACAGTGATAAAATTTACAAAAATTCTAGATATTTCGGTCCCATATGCAGTGACCGTCATCAGTAGTTATACTAAAATAGTGTATCTACTGATGACGGTCACTGCATATGTGACCGAAATATCTAGTATTTTTGTGAATTTTCTCACTGTCTATTAAAAGGATTTTATCCCTATTTGAACTTTTATTTATCGTCATGGAAAGGCAGTGGGGTCTCCGAAATTATCTATGTATCGTTGTCTCATGTCGGGTGCTTCGAAAACGTAACTGTGTTCAGTGTTTCCATCCGCTGTCAAGACGCGATTGTACTACAAAAGTATATAATTAAAAGCTGAGACTTTATCGAGGTCTAAATTTTTTTTTTTTTTCGATACTTGTTTGCACTATTCTGTATTAATTCTTGAACTAATGTATGCATTAAAAAACGAAAGGTGTCTGTTATACAGAAAAATAATCTACCCTAGAAGTTGACGTTTTTATATTTCTCTAATTTATTAATTTTGTTGCATTTTTAGACTGAATTTGCGTGATTGCTATTGAGGCTATATGCAGTAATTCAGCTAGTTTCTTCCTTAAGCAATTACAGTTTCGTTTAAACTCCCTTTTGTCCGAAATTAGATGTTTTTTATTCTCATTCTTCCGATTTTTGTCCCTTTTCATCTTTTTTCGTCTTCTCTTTATTTTTGATTTTTATAGCCCCTTTTTTGTTGTTAGAGCTAGAAGAAAAGCAAAGAAACGGAAAAGAACAGTATACATTGCCAATGCAGTCAAGATTGCCGTTCAAAATAAAAACTAACAGATTAATTATGAAAATATGAAAATAAAAATTGATTCCAGGGGGGTATTGCCAGTGCTTCTACTATCTTTTAAAAGTTTGGATTTCCCTGGATTTTCCTGAATGAAAATTGAATTCTCCAAATGTTAGCGTAGAGATTTGGAAGAATCCGTGGGGAAATTTGGGGATACCATAAAATATCGGGGATAGTAGGTGCGCTGTCAATTGCTCAGTGACATAGGAAAATTATATTATAGTTATTACTATTATTGTTATTCCTAAATTCGCGGTGTCTGATTGTAGGCAATGTTCTTTTTCGCTCTTTTTGCGGCAATACTTTTTCTCGGCGTCTGATTGATACTCTTTTCCGCTCATTTTCCGCTAGTCTTTTACATCGCTCCGTCATGAAGTTTTAAGTAAAAATTGAATCTTCTTTTGAAGCAGTCAACAGAGGAACTTTTTGGGAAAGCGTCTCCATTAAGGTCGTGCTAAACCGAAATGCAACGTCGAGCTAAGCTGTAATTTAAGAACTTTGTTTTTGGCGCATCAACCTCAAGATAATTGGACCGAGCTGTGTACCTTCGTCTCTGTCTTGTCGGTAAACACTGGGGAACACAACCTGAGAAAGCTCTGCAGAAAGAGGTGAATTTATTTATTATCTACTTCTAGAAAACAGCCATCGACCCTGCATCAAACCTTTCACTGACTGGAGAGAGTCATGGACAAAGAGTTAACCTGCCCTATTAGTCCTATTCTAGATCTTTTGAAGTGGTGGCAACAATTTTTTTTGCAGAAGGTATTTGCAGCGAAAGGATAACCCCAGCTTTCTTGTGTAGGAGGCTCCAACCCGATCGAGGTCGGTTTTCTGAGAGATATCTGTAGAAAAATGAGCTCTTAGAAGACGAAGACCATTGACTCTGTTCATAGCTTCATTCGTGAAGATGGCACTGAACATGGGGTATATGCATGGCTTTTTTTTTATTCATTTGGGCAATGAATTTATCGGACCACTTTTCAATTTTCAGAAGATCCGTGTCTAGGAGTAGGGGGCTTGGGCCTTCGTGGCCTGGGACAGCTACTTGTGTCGTGGTTTCGTCGACAAAATGATGCAGAGGGCTTACAAGGTTGTCTTCCATGTCATTTTATGTAGATAAGAAAAAGCGTAGGTCCCAATATACTACCTTTGGATACGCCTGCCTTTGTTGGATATTCGTGGCAAGTGAACCCTTCTAGAAAAAATCGCTGAATGAACTGTCAGAATGAAACCACTCGATTATTTTAACAGACGCCTATGGATATCATACACGCAGTGTTTCTTTAGTGGGCTACGGTGCCATACTCTGTTGAAAGCTTTACTGATGGTAAAATGGCAATAGCCTGATGCCGTATCCTTTTGCTAGAAGTTTGACCCCCTTCTGACGGTGGGCCACTAGGCAGTCAAGCGTTGAATGTTTCCGGCGGAATCCATATTGACGTTCGACTAAAAGATCATTTTACTCCAAATTTTTATAAAGTATAGGATTGGAAACGCTTTCTTGTTTTTTTCCAATGCAGGAGAGGAGGCTATTAGGCCTATCTTAGCTCACACTTGTTGGATCGCCATACGGCTTAGATAAAAGCCGTAGATTGGCGGATTTTCCTGAGTACGGAAAAGTTCCAGAGCAAAAACACAGCAGGAAAACTGACGATAAGGATCCAGCTAGTTTGGGATCGGAGGAATCCAAGACGACATTTGGCATGCAGTATGAATCCGTGGATTTGGTCACATCAAGACGCTTCAGAATGCAAATGACTTTAGGGAAGGAATGGTTCACACGATCAATGGCAGTTTCGGTTCGTTCAGGGAAACTGGAGACTTCTTTGCCGTCGTCATTCAGATTTGAGAATTAGGCAAACACCCTAGCAAGAGCTTCGGTCTTTGTCTGTTGATCTTGAACGACAATCCCATCATTGATTTTTAGGAAAGGAGTTAAAGTTCCATTAGACGATGGGAAAGTTGCTTAGGCAATTCTCCACCAGCTCTTAGTAGATGCATGTTGAAGCTTGGTAGGGATTTTTTCCCGTACTGAACCATGATTGCCTAATCACGCGAGCTCCGTCTTTACGATCTCTGATGAAACAGTCTGTCCTTTTTGTTCTTTGAAAGTGACCGTCACTTGGGTTCCTTTTGCTTGGATCAAATAGCCTTTTTGCAGTGTGTTTTGTCCAAGTTTTTGAATCTTAAAGGAGTCTGGTTGATCCGCATGGAAGATATCAAAATGGGATGATGAAATTCAACATTCCATTACGAAGATGATTTGTTTGGGCAATGATAGATATGGAATTCGACAAGTTACTCGAGTCCAGACGAAAAAACGATAGATCATACAGGTCTTGCCACTACTTATCCGTGGTTTCGCTACGAAGCCACACATTATGATGGAAGTTGATGTCTCCATGAAAGATAATGACTCGGTATATTTGCCCCGAATGTAATCAAAGAAACTTTAAAGGTAGCTGATAATCTGGAAGGTTGGAGGGTTATATATAGTCCCAGTGACCATGGACTTGTTTGGAAGGGTCACCCTAACCCATAGACTTTCTTCATCTGCGGGGTTTGGGAGGTTCTGGCAGGAGTATGGTATATGGCTCTATAAATAAATACAGATAACTCCTCCATATTTAGTGGTATTGGTGCGTACTCGGTCTCGCCTAAGGAACGTTACATTTTTCTGGTAACCTCGCTGTTCTGCATCCCATGGCTTAGATTGGCCACAGTAGTGCCTCGAACGTAATCATAGAACCATAGTTTTTTAATGGAGTTCACCAAATATAAAATGTCAGATTTGACAGAGTCAAATTTGTTTCTGAGACCTCGTATATTGCAGTGGGCCACCGTGATATGTCTATTTGCATAGTCTGGCGGCGTCTCAAAGGCCGTCTACAGGAGGTCATTTGGATTTGATGCTTATTTTGATGAATTTTAACAACATAAAGACGCCTTGTTGAGTGGTTAGCCCATCAAAGACTGACGAACTTCAAAGACCAGGGTATTTTTCGGATGAGAAATGAATCCGAAGCACGTTATTTCTTTGCTTCTGTATGGGTTGGTTGGTTAGAAATTGTAAATATGTATTTGTCAAGTTAGATCTTGATTTTGATTTTTAGTATACTTTTTAAGCGCGGCGGGGGGAGGGGAAGGAGGGCTTACGTTTAGTTTGTTACCAACAATGATTTTGGTTCAAGTACGCAAGAAGAGGCCAGAAACGTGAAGATTTTTACCATATCCTTTAGTTTCATACAGTCAAACAGTTCGTGGTAACGAATTGTAAGCAAGGATCGACCCGGCTCAATAGTAACCGAAACTCTAAAAACTGGGATTTTAATACCAATAGGCATATTAAAAGAATCGGATTTTTATACTGATTTCAAATATATAAGTTTCATTAGTCTTGCCCGTCAAGGGTTACAAGCCTGAGAATTTTTTTTTTTTTTTTTTTTAAGTAACACTGGGTTTATTTAAAAAAAAAATATACATCATCTATTCCCCGAAGCATGCTTTTGCGGGAGAAAACCCTCCTAATAAATCAAAAAACCAAGAAACCAAAAAAAAGAGAAAAAAAAAAGAAAAAAAGAAAAGAAAAAAAAAACATAATTAGAGCTCAACTTACCGGACCCGAAAACCAACGAACCTCCAAACAACACCAACAAAATTATAATAATTATAATCATATTCAGCTGCAACTAAACCCTCCTCAAAAACATAACTTAAGTGGCGTGGAATAATCCATTCAAAATATACACATTTTCGATAAATTAGCCTTATTTTCGATAAATGAGGGAAACACCCCTTAAAGTCATAGAATCTTAATGAAAATAACATCATCAGACTCAGTGTATCATGTAACTCTATTGTAGAGGTTTCAAGCTTCTGTCTGCAAAAATGTGGAATTTTGTATTTTTGCCAGAAGAAAGATCACGGATGCGTGTTTATTTGTTGTTCTTTTTCCCAAGGTGATCGTATCGACCCAGTGATCCTATAATATCGTGAGAGGGCATATTCGAACGAAAATTAAAAGTTCTAGTGCCTTTTCTAAGTGACCAAAAAGATTGGAGGACAACTAGGCACCCTCCCCCACCCCTTTTCCCCAAAAATTGTCCGACTAAAATTTTAAGATATCCATTTTGTTCATCATAGTTGAAAGGCCCAATAACTATGCCTTCGGATATAATGTGACCCCCCTCCCCTCCCACAGCCCAGGGGAAGGTCTTTAACTTATAAAAATTACCCAATGCTTATGCGTAATATTTGTTATTGTGAAGCATGCATACATTTGAAGGTGAGAAAACGAATTTTCTGCTGGTGGTTTTTTCACGGGGAACCTTGTCAGAGAAAATAGACACTGGGGGCATTTGCCAGAATTCCTATACAAAATTCTGTTTATACTTCTTGCTTTCTCTTTTCCGTCTCAATTTTACGCGTGGAGTTGTTAAGGGTAATTGTCCTGGGTAGATTTCCACCGGAATTGAATTGTCTAGAGGGTGAGGAGAGGGTATTTTTCCGCGGAGGTTTGGCCAAATTTCCCGGGATTATTTAAAAATGATCAGAAATTAAATGAAAAAAAAAAACAAGTGTTTTCAACTGAAAGTAAGGAGCAACATCAAAATTTAAAACGAACAGAAATGATTACGAATATGAAGGGGGTTGCCTCCTCCTTAACACCTCGCTCTTTTCGCTAAAGTTTGAATTTTGTCCCAATTCTATAAGAACGACTACTGAAATACAAGCCTAGTTTAGTTGGAACAATAATAAGCTTTTTTCAAAAGTACTTAAAAAACTTTTGCGTAAAGAGAGAGGTGTTGAGGAGGAGGCAACCCCCTTCATAAATGTAATAATTTCTGTTCGTATATTTATTAATAAATATTGTATATTTATGCAATTATTTTAGTATATTACTATATTTTGTTTATGTAAATCCTAATATGTACAACGAGTTAAAAAAAAAAATGTCATGGTTCTACGTGACAACATTTTATTGGTAACACAGGACAAATTCAATTTAAACTATGTAAGATCAATCTTATCCTGTACACTAAAACCTAAGTTTACGTACTTTTCTCGAAGCAAATGTCTTTATAATGTATTCATATGGAACTTCGATGCTATTTCATGGTCTCCGTGGATTGTACTCAAGTTTGTCAAGGCCTGCTCGACCTCCTTCTTCGAAGATAGTTTTTAATTAATATTAATTTGTTAAAGCTTCTTCCATTAGAAGCAACTGATGCATGCTTACACCTTCAAGACGATTGTCACGTTTGGTGAGGTATCTTGTAGACTTCGTTGGTATATAGTGAACAAAACATTATGTGATACTATTACAATGGTTAATGCGGTTAATAACAATTACAACCGAATGTTTCGTGGTATATAGGCTATGGGAGCTAGGTTATATTTCTATTTTCATCCTCTTGTGCGAAAAATACGATTTATCCAGCAAAGAATTTTCGAAATGCTCTTAAAATAATTATACTGGACATAATTCCAACGATAGCGAACTATAAACAAAAAAACAATGAGCTTTTTTCGTCCCACTGAATATTCCTTGACCTGTGAAATGTTGTTCACTCCTTCAATAAGCACATAAATATGATCTGTGTGCCTGTCTACATTTTTTGAATTATTAAGGTGATCCATGATAAAAAGGCATGAAACTCGTTCGTAACCCCTTGGTAATATGATAGATCGGGGTGTAAGTTGGGACAGCAGTGGAGATGGGGCCTTGTGGGTTTGTGAAAATCAGGGAAAATGTTCTTAGTGCTGGTATCGGAAGACGACGGGCCTAGCAAAGTAATAGCAAATATTGTCCCTCCTTTCGTTTAAGATAGTAAGGTGTGCAGCTCTAAGGAGGAAGAAGTATCAGATTTGACTTTCTTTGTCCTACCTTTATTGGCATATTGTTGGGTTTCCACCCCTGTTTCTTTTCTTTTCAGATAAATGACCCATATTCTTTTCTGTAATTATATTTGCCTATAAGATAATTGTTAATCCTAAGTTGATTTCTGGTTGCTAAGCTAGACTCTTTCGCAATAAGTAAGCTTTGAAGTAAATTCTATTTTGGTCTTCCTGGTCTGAGCCATTGAAAGATAAAGTTAAGAAAAAGTAGAATGGATTTTGAATGGGGATTGGGAGGATTGGCTAGGGCCAAGCGAAGGTCCAGCCCTATGCAAAGTTGTTGTGCAGAATGAATATTATTTTTGAGTTAGTCTACATTGATACCCCTTTGTGGAAGTCTATTCTTTTTATTATATGTGTGACTTTTTGGAAGATTACAAGTAAGATATTTTCTACAGCTGTGTAGACTATTTTTCCAGGAACCCAGACAGGGTAGGAACAGAGTTACAGAGTTACCTGGTCTTAGAATTTGGCCGTCTGACCGCTTGATCACGTTATCATACCCTGGGGCAGGGTATATTGTAAATTGGGTACTGACATACCCTATGTTTACAGAACCGCTCTGGTAGGCGCCGGTACCCCATTATAATATTTGGCGCCGCCAGGGGCTTTCCCCTCCAGAAAGTGGTGTAACGCCTTTTTTGCACCAATAAGTGGTGACACCCGCACCTTACCATCCGAATACATATTTATTCAGATGAAGTAGCAGAAAATCCAGAAGAATTTAGAAGAATGGTCGAGCTACATGGAAGAAGGTGATTTGAACGAAGCGTTGCTACCAGCTTTCTTCCTCCAGAGAATGGGATCCAATTGAGATTTGGGGTCTGTAAGGATCAGTTGAAGCTCGAATTTCCCTGAGGTGAAGATCATCAAATTTCTTGCAAGCTTCATTTTTAAAGCTGAAGAGGGAATAAGGATAGAGAATCTTCGATCCAGACAATTGTTTCAACTCCTTTAAAATTTTCTATCTAAGTATCAGGACGTGTTTTATCTCGTAAAGATCCTTTTATAAAGATTTGAAGTCAATAGTAGATTTTACACATTTTGAAACTGGGTAAGGCGTGTTTAGGTTTAGGGTTGAATATTCTATTCCAACATATTTACTACCATATTTCTTAAATTCAATTTTCTTTCTTTCAGGTATATAGTGATTCGGAGAAACGTCTTTCGAAATCCTGTGATATCTAAACTAAAAATAAAGTCCGCTGTTCAGCCATAACCTCCCGAGTTAACATTTAATTGTGCCTTAAGTGTCTCTGTTTTAAGATTTTTCCAGTGATTTTAACTGATATTTATGCCCCAATGTTAAGTCAGCTTATTCTTATCACGTTTGGTCTCTTTGCTGCAAAGTCAAAATTTATACCGCTAAACAACCTGAGATGAGGAAGTGAGAGAGGTTTTCGTCCTACCCCTGGGCTGCCTCCCCAGCTTCTTATGAAGTAAATGTGCTTTCATAAATACAACGGTAAATTTCTACCAAATCATATTATTGAGTTAGGAATAAAGTGAATGCACCATTCGATGCCCTTTTTATGCTGATTACAAATATGATAATCATTGATATCAGGAATGAATTTCAGCCCCCTCCCCCCTATATATGCGAATTCAGGGTATATATTTCTACATTAGGGGGGGGGGGGAAGTTTAAACTTACCTCCCATTTACATCAGAAACAAAATTTGCCCCCTCCCCCTAATGTAGAAATATATACCCTGAATTGGCATATATAGGGGGAAATGAGAAATGATTATTGTTTTCGTAATCAGCATAAAAAGGAGCATCGAATGGTGTATTCACTTTATTCCTAACTCAATAATATGATTTGGTAGAAATTTACCAATACAACCAGGGAATAGCCAAGTCTGTCTCACTGAATAGCTCATTTTCGAAAAAAAGGCTGGGATAATTTTTTGTAATGGGCACAAAGATACTTCATGAATATTTTTTTCTTTTGGTTTTCTTGCTATTGTTGTTGCTTCTCTTGCTGTAGAGAAATAGAGGGACTAACTACGAAAAATATTAAAATTTTTGATTAGTCAAAAGCTATTCTACTCTTTTACTGGCTAAAAATTTTACACAACTGAACCAATCTGGTGGGGTTTAACTTTCCTTCTTTAAAATATTCACAGGTAAACTAATGAACCAAAGTTCAAAACATTTCGGTTTCAATGGCTTTGCTTTTGGTTAAATTTTTTTGTTGAATCATGAGTGTTATTTTCGTTTTCTGGAAACTGTGGTTCTTTGAAATTCGCAGTGAGTTGTTAAGTTTTTATGCTGTTTATAGCAATCCTTCCCGAAGAAGAGTTTGTGAGTTTGTTCAAGAGGCATATCTGCGATATCTCAGGAACAGCTAAGGGTATTAAGTTAAAATTGTCAGAGCAATGCGACCTTTTCTCTCTCTCTCTTCCTCTCTATCCCTCTCTCTGTCTATTGTTATAAAGTTTATAGAAACTAACATATTTGGCAGTCTATAGGTTTTTAACCAGTGATATCGAAAAACTTCCTATGGTGATTGTTAAGAGTTTAACGAGTGTGCTTCCTTCTACCTAACTGTATAAAGTGTAATGCAAATACATTATTGATATGTCAATTTGGTACTTTAGTTTCAGCATTTAATATCTTAACCATTGGTTCTCGTCTTTTTAACCCATTTTTTTCTCTCTATTTTTTCTCATACAAGGTTTATTTTACGTCTCACACAAGTACAATCTGTCTTTTAAATTTTTAAACCAGGCTATTTCCTGTATGTGTCTCAACGGGTTAGTCTCAATATTTCAGCGCATGCGTCAATCCGTCACTACGGAGTACTGAACGTCAGACGATATACGGATTTCCAAACGAACCAAACAAAACTTTTATTTAGTGGAATTTTTCGTTAAAAAAATTTTAGTTTTCACGAGTTTCCAAAAATTCTTGAAAAATTTCTAAGAAATATTGTATAAAAATGTTTTATTTATTGCTATCCCTTGCGGAGATAGGCATAGGAAGTGTCAGTTTGGTTTGATTGTCGTCGGAAAAATTTCTTTCAAATCTAAATGTATACCTAGGATGGGGAGCTACTCTTCTAACTTTGACCTCAGGAGTTTTCTTTTTGATGGTCATTAGACTATTGCAGATCAATGTTGTCTTTGGTAATAATTCTAATATTAATCCCCATTTCTTCATCACAAGCTACGCAATTTTAACAATGAATTCATATAATCAGTGACAAATTTTAAGTCCAACATAAATGACTGATCTTTTGTAAAGAAATAATTAATTTTATTTGAGTTATTTGCTTTCAAGTGTAATTTTTTAATTTTGATGATAGTGATGAACTTAATCTACTAATCCACTAGTAGTGCTAAACTCTCTAGGGTAAGTAGCACTCACAGGTACTGTATATCTTCCTTCAAACTTGGAAAAAATGGCCTAAAGGGTTCTAATTGAACAAAATGATACAAAAACAGTGATCGTCCTTGGATTAAGTGATCATTTTTGGGATTGAAAATTAACAAATGTTGCTTATAGACAAGCATGCACTCACGCCGGCTTTATGTTTTGGAGACGAGGAGATTTTGGAGGCGCACAGATTTTAGAAAACTTGCTAAGTTTCTTTTTACTTGTTAAGTAAAATCATTTATTATGCGGAAAATATAAGAAATTACGAATCTCAAGTTTTTTTTGGGATAAAGCGGAGGGGAATTACGAGCCTGAAGCCCCCCTCCCAATCCTACCTTACCAGCAAGCTTAGTTGCCATGCGTAATTTTTTACGGTTTCCGTAATTGTAGCAGGGTCATTCTTTTCGAATGAACTTTTAATGCTTAAGGTCAAATTTGGTCAATCATGAAGAAAAGAAAAATGAAAGGTTTCTAAACATTTCGAATCTGTTTCAGGCCAATAAGGCCATAGGATGCGCAGATTTTTTTTTTTTTTTTAAAGCAATATCCGTGGTACGTCTTTACTGCTTTAGATAAAAAAGTTGAAAAATTTATGACATGACGATAAATGGACACTAGATTTTCTAACAGAGATCTGATATGTCTATCATTGTTATGTCAAATAACGATGACATGACATGACAAGACAAATTTATGATATGACGATAAATGGACAATGGATTTTCTAACAGAGATCTGATATGTCTATCATCGATGTGTCAGATAACGATGACATGACGATGTCAAATAACGATGACATGACATGACGATAAATGGACCATAGATTTTCTAACAGAGATCTGATATGTCTATCATCGTTATGTCAAATAACAATTTTTACGCGCATTATATTTGATTGTGTCAATATATCAAGTAAGTATAAGCCATCAGAATTGACGGCTTTTCTCTGAGCTAAAGACCAATATTACAAGATGCCTTTTACAAGATAACGCAACCATAGTATGAAAAGTGGGTCATAGGTGTCGAACCATCTTTAAATACGCCTATGCTGCATTTTTCAAAAAAATTCTCAAGGTCACAAGGACCTTAAATAAGTTCTTGCTGTTTCTTAAAAGATGGCATTAGCAGTGCTCCGCGCATCAAATTTCAAATGGGGTCAAATTTCATCTGTAATGAAGATGGATAGCTGAGAGGCCAACTTGAATCTATCCACGAATAGAGCAGTCAATATTGCCGAAATGATTTAAGGTGTTAGGAATGATTCAAAAGCAAGAACATTGAGTCCTTGGTTGTACTTTGCATTCTTTTCGTTGAAAAACCTGAACCCTTGCTCAGTGTTCTTTGAAAATTACGCCAATTTAAGGAGGAAATCACTGCGCAACTACCTCAAGAAAGCGCCCATGTGGCAGAAATGCGCCTCTTCTTGTGGCACTTCTGACGATTGTTGAAGGGTCTGCTGTTAAAGCCTAAGGCGTGAAAAGAAAATTTAATGTTTTTTTGGAGCCAAACTTTTCAAAATGCATTCTGCATAATTCAATTACTGTACCACCAAAAACGATATATTTTCTTCTCAAAATTATGTTTATTTTGGTTGTATCTAGTGACGATGAAAAATTTCCGGTAGGATTATATACCTTGACGGATGTTGTTCATCAATTTACTACAGGTGCCACGACAATTACCTTGCCTAAATACATAAGGAATGTGTTCGGGTGTGTCTGATAATATTATTAATATGTATTTTTTTGGAGGGGTAAGGTAAAACGGTGGCGAGTCTTCTCCCCCTGTTAACTGATTTAAAGCAAATGAAATAACGCGTTTTATCTTCGCCAGTATTCATGGCCTGTCTCCGAATGCTGAACAAAGAGCAACAGAAGGTTGAAAAAAAAAAAAACATTTAAAAAATTAGATTGTGAAAAATAAAATGACAATAAAGCAAAAAATTGCAGAATCAATAATTTAGAGAATGAAAACAATACATAAGAAACGCAAGAAATTAGAAACATTGGTTTGTGCTGTCGTTTTCGGTCTTTTGATGAATGAGATCTTACGTTGCTGCTGCTTCGTTTGGGCCTTCCTTGCATGTAGAGTACAATCACAGTTGGGCTACGAATCGCAACACTTATAAAAAGCCAAATTCGTTTGTCAAGTATAGCAATGCCGTTAAGTGATGCAATATTTTGTATCGCAGAACTATGCAAGACAAAAAAGAATAAACTGCGTCAAAGACAAATGGTCAAAATACAAATTTATTAGTATATGTATTGCGTACGATAACATAATTAAATTGCACATTATTAAAACACAAGTGTCAATACCCAAGGCCAATTTTGTGGTCAAATTTTTTTCCGTATCTTAATATACTTAAATGTTATGCTCTAAGTCCGTTAGCAGCACTCCTGCAAGAGCAGTTACCGCATATGCTTGAGCTGCTCTAAAAGACTTGAAGTTAGGGTCATAGAAGATGATCTATGTAAGTGCAAGACTATGTAAGTGCCCTATACACTTACCTTTTTTCGGGAACGGATTTTAGCAGCTTAGTGCGCAAACGGTAAATGGGCAAGTGGGCAAATGCCCTTTGCACAAGATTTTCAAAACTAAACATCATAGACATCATTAGTCCAATAAAGGTTATCAATACTTGCATGATTGGTCTCAACTTATTATTTAGTTCTTTATTATTATTTAGTTGTTTATTATTACCCTATGCACGTAGCTTTTTTCGGGAACTAATTTTAGCAGCTCAGTGGGCAAACGGTAGAGGTACAAAAATGCCCTTTGCACAAGATTCTCATAACTAAACATCATGAACATCATTAGTCATCTGAAGGTTATCTATACTTGCATGATTGATCTCAACTTATTATTTAGCTCTTTATTATTACTATTAAGTTTCTTTTATTATTAAAGCTTCTATTCTTTTTAAATTTTTATTTCGTTAAAGAATTTTTAATTTATTTTTGAATTATTTCATTATAAAAATTATGAAGTTCTTGTATTATTAAATATTTAATTATTTTTATTATTAGTTAGTTCTTTTGATTTTCCTGCTAAAGAAAAGTAAATGATTGAGGATTTCTTTTTTTTTTATTATCACGATGAAATTCGGCGCAGTTTTTGTAAACCAGCACCAAAAACTAGAAAATTTATCAAGCTCAAATTGGCGCTGTTTTCTTTGCAAATTGGTGCCGAAAAAGTTACATATGTTCTAGACTTAAGACAATAAAGAAGGAATTGCGGCAACATAAATGGTCAAAATACAAATTTATATGCAAGTATATTGCGCTCAAAAACACAACTAAATTGCATGTTATCTAAACGCAGCGTTCAAAAAGATAATTCAAAACAACCCGGGAGAAAGTAAAAAGTAGACTAGCTGAACCACGGATGTTAGTATTTCTTTATTTTTTTTTACTTCATTGTTTTTTGTGTATTGTTTCATAAGTACGCACGACTGTGAAAGAGGGACTAATGGGTCTTCCTGTTGGAGGGTATAGGACACTAGTGCTTGGACCTTAATAACCAAACCACAGCATACTCACACCTTTTGCTAAAATCCAAGATTCATGAATGACATGGGTTTATCCTTGATTTTAATGCTTATAGTAGACATGTGCTACAAAAGCCGTACCCAGGTGTTTTTTCGGAGGGGTTTCACTCAAAGATTTTTTTTTCGGGGGAGGGTACACAAAAAACCTCAAAAAACACATACAGAATTTGTTTATACCCATATTTGTTACGTTTTTACGAGTCAAACAAACATTTCGGGAGGGGGAGGGGGGTTCAAACCCCTATCAACATTGATCTCTTCTTTACTGCTACCTATTAATGCTATGTCTTGATATCCTTTACCACTTTAATAATAGATATAGATGGCTCTTCTCTAGTTTAAAAATTGTGGCTGATCTCCTCTCTAATTGGTCTCTCATAAATGTTATCCTTGAAGGTTTTACGTTGTTCAACTAAAGAAAGTATGGATGGGATACGTAACTCGTGCTGCAGTCATGCGTAATTTTAAATTTGTCGACACAAGTGACTAACATTTGGCCAGGACATAAGGTTGACGGTCTAGAGAAGGAGACAATGCCACCTCCACCCTCTCACAACAGAAAGACCTACTGATACCCCTCCCAGCAGATAGTGTGTAGCAATCAGTATTAAGAAGATTGTACATTTCTGAGTAGTTAAATATTTCCTTGAATATAAATTTTTAAGAGCGCTTTAAGTGCATACTTAAATAAGTTTTTTTGCGTTCTTGTGGCAACTAAAGCACCAAGAAAAACTTCTTAAATGCCAATCGGAGATTAGAAAAAACAATGGTGTTGGGCTTATTTTAACTAAAAGACAAATTTCACGGACTTAGTGTTGCCTTTCCTTATGAAAAGACGTAAGATTTTAAGTTATAAGAAAATGTTGAGCAGAAAGAACGCCCAATTTGGAGTAGAATACTTTGAAGTAGCAGATTTTCTGCTCCAGCCAGCTGGAAGCACAGCTGCTTTAATCAAACTAAATTCCCAGGAATTTACTACCAAACCATGCACAAAGGACTCAAAACTACTGTACACTTGGGTCATGCCACACAAGACGCATCCATCATAATTTTTTTTTTTCTTAGAAGCGGAAGAGAACGAAATCTTTGAATAGCCTCAGTATGAAAAGAGATTAAATTGCATAGATTTTTCCGCCAATAAAATTGCTTGGAAATTTAAAAAAACTTAGTTTTCAATATAATCAACTTTAAATAAGTATAATAAAAATTATCAAGATATTTTGAACGATATTTTGAGGTAGCTTGTTGGATGTATTTTTTCTCTTCCCATCATATTTTTTGAATTTAGAGTTGGTTTCGACACAAGAAGGTGCTTGGTTACAGAGGATAGGTTGAAATTAGTTCTTACAAATTGGGCTTAAAAGTGGATGGGTTTTTTTCTGACAGTTGTGGCTATGCAATTATGGGGGGTAAACTGGCTGAAGTGTTATTCTTTCAGAGCTGGGTGTTTTTTACTTTGAATCAGTTCTAGGTGAGCGGTGGTGAAGGAAGCTTTGAAAATTTTTTTGGGTGTATTTTTATATTTTTGGGTATTGCATTGTTCGTAGATATTCCACGGGTGACACTACATAGGGGTATGCCATATGGTTCTATGACAGGCGCGCTCATTTGCCTGGGTAAGGAAAAGCGCCGAAACCTGTATAGGCAAGTGAGTTTTCCTCTGAGGAACCCTGATATGTGGTGATTACTTGGAGAATATTAAATTTTGTAGACTTAAGGTGCTATGGCTTGGTTTTGGGACAATGATTTACACTTATTAATGCTGAATTTGCTCTATTTTGGACTTGATTTTTGGACTGTTGGGTTGGATGGAGATTTTTGTCCTATGTGATTGGATGGATGAGTAAGGTCTAGACCTTGTTCAAGTGCTCATTTATCTCAGTTACCAAATTAGGAAGACAGTTTTTTTGTTTTTTGCTTTTTACCAAGCAATACAAATATATTTATATTATATATATATATATATATATATATATATATATATAATTTTCTAAATTCTCCTTCTCCTAAGTCACAAATTACTCACAAAATCACTAATATCATATAACAATTGCTACTATTTAGAGAGACCAAAAATATGTATTAAAAAAAGAATTATTCTCAAAATTCAAATTACTAGGAAATATTTTTTTCTTCATCTTCATATGTGAGGTTATCAGCTCCTTTTCTTTTTTCGGAGACGTGAAGCTCCTCAATGTCATTTTCATCAATATTTTTAGCACATACTTTGTTACAACATGCACAACTCTGGAAACAACTTCTAAAAATTCTGTCATAGGGCTCAAGTGAATGCAAAAAATCTGGTAAAAAGTCCCAAGTCCTTAAGCATTTTGGTAACCAATTTGGCTTGTGATTTTGTATTACATTGACAGCAATAAGGATTATGCCTATTACAAGTAAAACAGAGCTAACAATTGCAAATGCAAGGGTACCCGCGAGTGAAAGGCCAAGAACGACCCCTGGCAAGACAAGGAACATTCCAATTAAATATACAAAGGCGAACCAGCGATATTCAGCGGTTGTGTCACCTAAAAATTTACACATTGGAATAGGAAACCTAGTGAAAGGTATTACATAAAAGAATAGAAATCCAGTAAGGTTAAAAAACAAGTGACATAAAGCTATCTGAACTGTATTGTGAAGAGAACTGGCCGGAGCAGCCAATGCTGCAATTAAAGATGTTGTTGTTGTGCCAATGTTTGAGCCAAGAGTGAGTGGATATACGCGCTCAACTGTTATTACTCCTACTCCGACAAGAGGTGTCAGAGCTGATGTGAAAACTGAAGATGACTGGACCAGAAAAGTTAAAAATGCTCCAACGACAAATGCGAGGTATCCAGTTAACGCTGGTGCGTATGGAATATCGGCGTTAATAGTCTTCTTGATAATCATTGCAATTTTTCCTAAAAAAAAATGCTTGAGTTTAGGTGTATCAATGTTTCAACAAAATAAATTGGAGAATTGTTATTTTTAAATATAAGAGGGGGGGGGGTGGTAATATATGAAGAAGGTCCTTTTAGAGTGACCATCGAAATAACAAAGTAAATTTTTATTTAATATTTCTTTTTTTTTATTTAAAACCCCCTGACGCCTCCACCAGCTGAGGTTTCCTGAGTAAGAAATCCTTTTTTTCACATATTTTGGGGGAAATTGTCCCATTTTTCAAAGATTTCCTGTCAATTTTGAACCCAAACAAGGATGTGTAATTGGAAATATTCTAGCATGTGATAACTTATTTTTATGAAACCTTGTATTTTTTGAAAGATACGCACAACAGCACATTATTATTTATCATTCAGTCGTAAAATCTGTTTGCTCGTCAAAGACTTCAATTCCTTACATTAGAAAACAGTTTAGGAAAGTTGGACAAAGTTAACAAAAAAACCCAAAGGTTAAACCAAAAGTTGTGGGGAAGGGGAAGGTGAAAAAAAGTTAAACAAGTAAATTATGCGGAGATCGAATAAAATTGGAGATTTCATTAAAGAAATACGAATCCGAGGTTCTCCCTGTTATTTTCCATTAGGATTTAGAACTTTGGATCTTTTGGTCTGATGGAAAAAAAATAGGAACATAAGAGTTCTGAATTATTTGAATTAAGTAAACAAACTATTTTCAAAATCCCTAAATTTTTACTTTACCTTTTTCTTTAGCGATTGTTTACTTCTAATTTTCCCTAGGCACTTACACTAAGGGTGAACTCTCGGGCATAGAGGCTCCTATGAGATTTCTTATGTTTTTCAAGAAATTTATCGGTTTTCGCTGCTTTTTAAATAAGTTTACTCTACTCCGTCTACTTTGATCACGAATTTGATTGAAGGTGAATCTTCGATTACTCAGTTATATTTTCAAAATAAGAGAAAAGTGTGGTCTGTTGATGAAGCGGTAGAAGTGAGATTAATGAATCTTAAAATTTAAATGTCTTGAAAAGTTTTTGATTATTTACAAAAAAAGTGCAATAAAATTGACCCAGTATTTAGGGCAAAATTTGGTTTAAATATTTACCAAGGAATAAACATAAAAACCATTAAAAAACCTTTCAAAAAATCAAGTGTATTCAGATGCACTAAAAAGGTAAAAAATATATATCCCAAAAATCAGAAATTGTGTATGATTAACAGTAAAAGTGTGCGGCGGCCTGAATATAAAAATCAAGCAGTTCCGAAAATTTCTCAAACAAATTTACCCTTTCATTGTCAGCCATAACATTTTCAAGTTTTTCGGTTAGCAGGAACAACAGTTTTTATTAATTTTTAGTGCACTGGGAGATGAAGCAGTTTTTAAAAGTTATTTTGTTTTAATTCTAGTTATTTGCTACCCTTCCCCCAAGGCTAAAATTTTGTCCCCCCCTCCTCTGTTAAAAAAATCCAGTTGATGCCTGTTGTTTCCTTACTCCCTGCTCATTTCAACTCCCTGTGCACTGAGTTTGTTACTTCATGTGTCGAAATGTCGATTTTTGCCCCCTTATGACGCTCACCTAACCAAGGCTATAGGACTATAATTACCTTTTAGGCTGGAGTTCAAAATCTTCACAATGAGGACAAGGCATGTGCAAAGTGTAAGCAAAGAAATTGCGAAAAGAATACCGCCAACCGCTGCATCTGGCAATCCTGTTTCCGCAAATAAGAAGTCGTTTATGGTGCAGCTATGCTCACCACATTGGATTTTAATCAGTGTTGCATTTTCGAAAGATTCATTATTTGTTGCCCAGCCTTCCAAGACGGAATCATTGAGCTAAAATAAGGAAGTCAGAGGCTAATTGACCATATTCCTGGTTAATACAATCATACAAATTAATAACTATCGCTCCTCATTTTCCTCACCATTATTAATTCATTAATTAGCAAGAGATAAAAAGCATATAAGATCTCATGCAAATAATTGTAAAATGTCAGAATTGAACTCCCGGCTAAAGCCCAAATGGCCAAAGCTAAATCTCTGACTGCAATTCTACCAAGCACAGGCAAGTACAGAACAAGTAAGGCAGATCTGTATTTTGTAATCGCCAATTGTGCTAATCAGCCTAAACACCCCCCCCCCCGTACGTGTGTCCTTGACCAGATAACTTTCACCCATTATAACACCATTATTACCCCAATTTGCCCACCATCAAGGTAACATATTATCATCAGTGTAGCATAATTACCCATATTATCATAGGCAGCGCGCTAGTGCTGCCTAAGTAAAGAACGATGTGGGCACAATGTGTTTTTTTTCTCCATACCCGGGCACTTCGTATCGAAAGAGTCGTCGTAGAAACTTCGAAAAGGGCTCATTCGATTGGAAATTGGAGTGGCTAGTGCCCTTTTTAATAGTCGAAAGTGATTGGAGGGCAACTAGCCCCCCCCCACCCCATCATTCCCCCAAACATATCCAATTTAAATTTTGAGATAAACATTTTGTTCAGCGTAGTTGATTTCCAGATAGAAAATATCTTTTTGAGGAGGACACTCCCCCACAACCTTAGGGGCAATGGTTTTAAGTTATGCCCTGAGGGCATAAAAGATCAATGTTGACACAATTTACAGTTTATTATTTTTTTTCTTTAAAGCAGGGCACTTCATATAGAAAGACTCGTCGTAGAGACTTCAAAAGGGGCTCATTCGATTGGAAATCGCGAGTTCTATTGCCCTTTTTAATAGTCGAAAGTGATTGGAGGGCAACTAGCCCCCCCCCCCCCCCCCCCACTCACGCCAATCGTTCCCCCGAACATATCCAATCGTAATTTTGAGATAGCCATTTTGTTCAGCGTAGGCTAATTGATTTCCAGATAGAAAATATGTTTTTGAGGAGGACACTCCCCCACAACCCTCAGGGCAAGGTTTTTAAGTTATGCCCTGGGGGCATATAAGGTTTTTATAGAAGGCGTTGTCGTAGAAATTTCAAAACAGGCTCATTCGATTGGAAATTCAAAGGGCTAGTGCCCTTTTTAATACCCTCGGGGCAAGGGTTTTAAGTTATGCCCTGAGGGCATATAAGATCAATGTTGACATAATGTACAGTTTATTATTTTTTTTCTTTAAAGCAGGGCACTTCATATAGAAAGAGTCGTCGTAGAGACTTCAAAACCGGCTCATTCGATTGGAAATTCAAAGGGCTATTGCCCTTTTTAATAGTCAAAAGTGATTGGAGGGCAACTAGCCCCCCCACGCCCATCATTTCCCCAAACACATCCAATCAAAATTGTGAGATAGCCATTTTGTTCAGCGTAGTTGATTTCCAGATAGAAAATATGTTTTGAGGAGGTCACTCCCCCACAACCCTAAGGGCAATGGTTTTAAGTTATGCCCTGGGGGTATATAAGGTTTTTATAGAAGGCGTTGTCGTAGAAAACTTCAAAAAAGGCTCATTCGATTGGAAATTCAAAGGGCTAGTGTCCTTTTTAATAGTCGAAAGTGATTGGAGGGCAACTAGCCCCCCCCCCTCTTCACGCCCATCATTCCGCCGAACACATCCAATCAAAGTTTTAAGATAGGCATTTTGTCAGTGTTGCTGATTTCCATATAGAAAATATCTTTTTGAGGAGGACACTCCCCCACAACCCTAAGGGCAAGGGTTTTAAGTTATTCCTGGGTGCATATAAGGTTTTTATAGAAGGCGTTGTCGTAGAAACTTCAAAACAGGCTCATTCGATTGGAAGTTTAAAGGGCTAGTGCGCTTTTTGATAGTCGAATGTGATTGGAGGGCAACTAGCCCCCCCCCCACGCCCATCATTCCCCGAAACATATCCCATCAAAATTGTAAGATAGCCATTTTGTTACAGCGTAGTTGATTTCCAGATAGAAAATGTGTTTTTGAGAAGGACACTCCCCCACAACCCTCAGGGCAAGGGTTTTAAGTTATGCCCTGGGGGCATACAAGGTTTTTTATAGAAAGCGTTTGCGTAGAAACTTCAAAACAGGCTCATTTGATTGGAATTCAAAGGGATAGTGCCCTTTTTAATAGTCGATAGTGATTGGAGGGCACCTAGCCCCCTCCCCCCCCCAAGCCCATCATTCTCCAAAACACATCCAATCAAAATTTTGAGATAGCCATTTTGTTCAGCGTAGGCTAGCTGATTTCCAGATAGAAAATATGTTTTTGAGGAGAACACTCCCCCGCAAACCTCAGGGCAAAGGTTTTAAGTTATGCCCTGGGGCATATAAGGTTTTTATAGAAGGCTTTGTCGTAGAAACTTCAAAACAGGCTCATTCGATTGGAAATTCAAAGGGTTAGTGCCCTTTTTAAAAGTCAAAAGTGATTGGAGGGCAACTAGCCCCCCCCCCCCCCACGCCCATCATCACCCCAAACACATCCAATCAAAATTTGGAGATAGCCATTTTTTTCAGCGTAGGCTAGCTGATTTCTAGATAGAAAATTTGTTTTTGAGGAGGACACTCCCCCAAAACCCTCAGGGCAAAGATTTTAAGTTATGCCCTGGGGGTATATAAGGTTTTTTATAGAAGGCGTTGGCGTAGAAACTTCAAAACAGGCTCATCCGATTGGGAATTCAAAGGGCTAGTGCCCTTTTTAATAGTTGAAAGTGATTAGAGGGCAACTAGCCCCCACGCCCATCATTCCCCCAAACACATCCAATCAGAATTTGGAGATAGCCATTTTGTTCAGTGTAGGCTAGTTGAATTCCAGATAGAAAATATTTTTTAGGAGGACACTCCCCCACAACCCTCAGGGCAAGGGTTTTAAGTTATGCCCTGTGGGCATATAAGGTTTTTATAAGAAGGAGTCGTCGTAGAAACTTCAAAACAGGCTCATTCGATTGGAAATTCAAAGGGATAGTCCCCTTCTTAATAGTCGAAAGTTATTGGAGGGGAACTAGCCCCTCCCCTACACCCATCATTCTCCCAAACATATCCAATTAAAATTTTGAGATAGCCATTTTGTTCAGCGTAGTTGATTTCCAGATAGAAAATACGTTTTTGAGGAGGACACTCCCCAACAACCCTCAGGGCAAGGGTTTTAAGTTATGTCCTGGGGTATATAAGGTTTTTATGGAAGGCGTTGTCATAGAAACTTCAAAATGGATTCATTTGATTGGAAATTCAAAGAGCTAGTGCCCTTTTTAATAGTTGAAAGTGATTGGAGGGCAACTAGCCCCCCCCACGTCCATCATTCACCCAAACACATCCAATCAAAATTTTGAGATAGCCATTTTGTTTAGCGTAGGCTACTTGATTTCCAGATAGAAAATATGTTTTTGAGAAGGACACTCCCCCACAACCCTCAGGGCAAGGGTTTTAAATTATGCCCTGGGGGCATATGAGGTTTTTATAGAAGGCGTTGTCGTAGAAACTTCAAAAAAGGTTAATTCGATTGGAAATTCAAAGGGCTAGTACCCTTTTTTATCGTCAAAAGTGATTGAGGGCAACTACCCCCCACGCTCACCATTCCCCCAAACACATCCAATCAAAATTTTGAGATAGCCGTTTTGTTCGGCTTAGTTGATTTTCAGATAGAAAATATGTTTTGAGGAGAACACTCCCCCACAACCCTCAGGGCTAGGGGTTTAAGTTATGCCCAGGGGGCATATAATGTTTTAATAGAAGGCTTTGTCGTAGAAACTTCAAAAAAAAAGCTCATTCGATTGGAAATTCAAAGGGCTAGTGCCCTTTTTCATAGTCAGAAGTGATTGGAGGGCAACTAGCCCCCCCATGCCCATCATTCCCCCAAACAAATCCAATACAAATTTTGAGATAGCCATTTTGTTCAGCGTAGTTTATTTACAGATAGAAAATATGTTCTTGAGGAGGATACTCCGCCACAGCCCTCAGGGCAAGGGTTTTAAGTTATTCCCTGGGGGCTAATAATGTTTTTATAGAAGACGTTGTCGTAAAAACTTCAAAAAAGGGCTCATTCTATTTGAAATTCAAAGGACTAGTGCCATTTTTAATAGTCGAAAGTGATTAGTAATATTTTTTGTTGTTGTTGTTGTTTAGACCAGTGCACTTCGTATCGAAGGAGTTGTCATGGGAACTTCGAAAGGGGCTCATTCGATTGAAAATAGAAAGGGCTGATGCCCTTTTTAATAATCGAAAGTGATTGGAGGGCAACTAATCCCCCTTCCACTCCCACCCTCCCATTTGCCGATTATGTTTAAAAACTAAATGTTGCCTTAAAATTAAATCAAAATACACTGTGATAATGCTAATTCCCAATAAGGCATCTCAGCAGTATTCCAAGAACGACTGAGGGTATTATGTTCAAACTTTTGAGGCTATTTATGCCCTTAAAATTTAATCAAATCAAAATAGTGTAAGTGTATCAAAGCTATCGAAAAAAGTAAACAGATTTTTTTTTTGCGAACGGTATCAAGTTTTCTATTTCAGGTCAACTAGAGGAGGTATGAAACTAAATTAAACAGTACTGTTTGTGTTCAGATTTTTAAAATGGTGTATGTTGTTAAAAATTGCTGAAAATTTTTCTCCAGCATACAAATAGCAGGCCAAACTATAGTCTTAAAAAACAAAAGATTTAAAGTGTTATTTTCTTTTTCCCTGAAAAGACTATGTCAATATAAAACGAACAGAAATTAATTAAAAAAAACTTTTTCCACAAAATAAGTTTTTCAAAGAAAAGTAAAGAACTCCATTAAACAAAAATTGAGCAAAAATAAAATCAAATAATCTACCAAGCTCGAATTTACCACAAATCAGCATCGATAAATAAATGAAACCCACGACGAACAGAAATTAAAATAAATAACCGAGTCACACTCAAAACGAGCAGAAATTAACATAAGTTGGGCTCAAAACGCCTATGCCTTCCCAAGGCCAGAACAAAATTTGCACTTTACTGAAAAAAATATACATTTTAATACTTTTATAACCTTAATAAATCAAATAATTTTAACATTTTGATTACTAAATATCATTATATGTATATTAAACTGACAATGCACAGTTATTTGTATTTTTTAGTAAAGTGCAAATTTTGTTCTGGCCTTGGGAAGGCATAGGGGTTTGGGCCCAACTTATGTTAATTTCTGCTCGTTTTGAGTTTGACTCTATTATTTATTTTAATTTCTGTTCGTCGTGGGTTTCATTTATTTATCGATGCTGATTTGTGGTAGTTTCGAGCTTGGTAGATTATTTGATTTTATTTTTGCTTATTTTTGTTTAATGGAGTTCTTTACTTTTCTTTGAAAAACTTATTTTGTGGAAAAAGTTTTTTTAATTAATAATAAAGTAAAGCCGATAACTAGAAATACTAGAAATACCAGCCATGATAGGCAATACTAGTGATAGCCATACTAGAAAACCAGCCAGTGATAGGCCAAGAATGAAAACAGAAAATTATTAGTTTTGACATATTTAGGTGCATTGGCCTAATTTCGTCAAAATAATAGGGGGGGGGGAAATTTGGAGCCAATTTTCCCAAATCAAGTGAGAATGACAGTGAAAACTGAAAAAATGATCCATTTATTACCATAAAGGCAAAGATATACCAAAGAAAACTGACCTGCTTCTCTGCATACTTGAATTATGCGGGTTTATCTTAGTCTTGACAAGATTTTTTGCAGAAACTAAATTTCAGCTCGGGGGTAAACTAAGGTCTGAGGGGAAAACTTGGGTCTGGAGGGGGTAGTTGCCTTTCTGCCCCATGATAAATTACGCCCCTATTAGGTGCCGTAATTCATGGGTTTGTGTTACTCGTTCTCAAAAGTATACTTTAAGGGATTACTTTCTGCAAGAAGTCCATCATTTCAATTCAATCCCGTAAAATATTTCAACCATTATGCAGAGGGTTTTTATCATCCTAGATAAAAATATTAGCAAAATGAATGTTTTTTTTTTAAAATTTGAGGGTTAAGGATGCAAGAATAAGTCCCAAAATTAATTTTAGAAGGCCAAGTCACTTAGACCAGGCAAATCCGTACCCAGGGTTTTTTTTTTTTGGGGGGGGGAGGTTTTACAGAAAGATTTTTTCGGGGGGGGGGGTACACAAAAAAACCTCAAAAAACGAATACGAAATTTGTTTATATCCATTTTTGTTACGTTTTTTACGAGTCGAACAAACATTTCGGGGGGGGGGGGGGTTCAAACCCCCCGAATCCCCCTCTGGTTACGGCCTTGAGACCGGGAATAGATGAGGTTGAAAAGGTGATGATAGGTAACAAGAAAATCGATCAAGCGGATAGCTTCACTTGCCTGGGTGCTATTATTGGTAAAAACGGCGGCTGCAGTGACAATTTTAAAAAGTAGAATAGCCAAGGCACAAGGTTAAAAAAACAGTTCGAAGAAATGGAAGCTAGGTTTGCCAACTAATATTAGAACATTGGAAGCCATGGCAAACGTTGTATGGCTCTGAAACGTTGGCGCTTCAAAAGACTGAGGAAAATTTTGAAAACGTTTTTTCAGAGGAATTGTCTAAGGACAGCCTCAGGTACTTGTTCGACTGACCATATATCAAAAGGTGAGCTGCATGAACAGTATATTTTTTTATCCCAATTTTTAAGACCGTAAGGCTTCATCCAGGTAGGGAAGAAATGCCTTAATTTTTTGTAAAGTTCTAAAGCAGCAAACATTCCGTTAGCAGTTAAAGTCGTCTAGGTGAGCAAGCCACACGGAACCAATAAAACTGAGGCAAATAATAACTCGAAAATGTTTCAGCAGGACTAGCACTGCAAGGCAAACTAGTAAAAACCTTGACAAATTATTATATGTCACTGATGATACATGACATAAACCATGAAACATATGATTATGAAAGGTTCTATTCTTGAGTCTTGAATTTTTTTTTGACTGGGTATTCACGGTAGTACCCAGCCACCTCAGGTCAACACAGCCCCGCATACTCCTTTTCCAAACCATAACATATAAAGATTTACTCTTGTCCTAATTTGCTTCAAATTCTTTCCACCCCATTCGGGAGTGACCTGTTTTTTTTTGCCCCAGATCAATGGCAAAAAGTACAATCTTTGACAATATGTTATCATTCATACGTAAATCGTGGCATACCAATCTGAACAGTTCTTCCGTTAAAGCACATAGATGTGAGACAAGACCATATTTTTCGCACAGTTATTGTTTTTATAAACGGTCAGTAAATAAGGCAATTCTTAGAGAAATTCTCGTGGTAAACATTTAACAGATATTCTTCAGCCTTTCGAAGCGTCCTCATTTCAGACATTCTGCCTTTACCGCATTTCTGCATTCTGCCTATATCACTTCTTCACCCTCACTTATTCCTAGTCTGATAAGGTTTAATTCCCCTAATATTAAATTTAAAAACTGATATTGTACCCCGAACTCTCCGAAATCCATATTTTCATCCAACTCGGTAGCACTTTTTATCTTAGACACTAATCACTTTAATGTGTATATCTGGTATATCATACAACGATAGAATCTTTACCACAAGTTTTCTATCAGCTGTATCGAATGTTTGTTCACAATTTATAAGGATTAGGACTTAAAGGAGTCTGATGATCCAGAAACTTTTGAATTACTAATCTAAGGGTGGATATTTGGTCGATACCTCTTTTCTTAAAATCACACTGTCCCTCTCTTTAAACTTTTCCTACAGTATCTCCTTGTCTAATAAGCATCATAATATTAAAATAATTTGCTTCCAGGAGAATTCAAGCTAATAGCTCTGTAGTTACCACATTCTCTCTAATTGCCTTTCTTATAAAGGAGTTTAATTTAGCTTTTTCTTAAATCGCTAGGTTCTTTCTCATTAAAAAAAAAAAATCATATTTATAGTCTTCACGAGTCTAAATTATCTCTAATTTTGCAACTACCATATTTCAAAAAACTCGTTTAACACATTAGGATTACCAGAGGCCTAATTGTTATTCGGTCCTTTTGTACTGTTTCTAATTCCTCACAAAATAAGTTTTCCTTCACTTTCAAACTATTGTAATTCGTTTTAGTCTTTTCTGCATCAACTCCTACAACTTTATCACTATTTACTATATTCTTCAAAGGTTCTGTTTATCTCTTTTTAACACCCTCTTTAAAGTTTTCTGTTAAACATCTGCCGAAGACATTTTCTGCTATTCTTCGTTATTCAAAATAACTCGTCCTTCACTTTTAAATTATTGAAATTTGTTTCTGTTTTTGTTTTGCATCAATACCCACAACTTTATCACTATTTACCATATTCTTAAAATGTTCTACCCATATCTCTTTGAAACTTTCTGCTAAACACTCTCTAAACATCTGTCGGAGACATTTCCCGCTATTCTTCGTGAAAGTATTAAAAACAAAACGCAGTGGGGAGCATGAGCTAAACATAATAGGGCTTTAAACTGCCAGGCTTCAAAACTTGAGCATATAAATTGAATTCACATTAAAATTATATAGAAGCCCTGGAGGCCACTTGGGAATTTCGAAAGCCATGTCGGTCATATTTGGAAAATCCTCCTTTAATTCCTTTAATCTATAATTTGACTACTGTTTTTTTTTTTTTTTTAGCAGATACCAATTTAATTCATTTTTGTTGTTTTCAGCTTCGAGATATTTGCTTTAGTCCACGGAATATTATTATTTTTTAATGAGGATCGTAAGTCCGTAGGTCCAAGGCCCAGTGAAAGGCATTCATATTTTTCTGCATTCAAGTTTTTTTCAACTGAAAGTAAGGCGTGACATTAAAACCTATTAATTTAAATAAAGCAAAGTTTTTCCGAGGGAAGTAAAGAGTGAAGTTGAAACTTAAAACGGACAAAAATTATTACTTCACAGCCTATCTAACATATATCAATAAAACTAGTACAAATAAACCAACTAATTATGTTTCCCTATGTTTCTAGGATTATAGAAAACTAGCGCTTTACAGAAAACACAAAATAATATAGGAGTTTTGGTACAGTAAAAGCAAACGAATTAAGGACACTTTTTACGGAATAAAAATGAAGTATTTTAGGATGGTTACTTTATTTTACTTTCGTTTAATCTGGTATCACTTCTGCACAATGGCTCAGTTCAATGACTGGCTCTCGTTTTGGTTCTGAAAAGGATATGTCATGACTAGTTTGTAGACAAGTTCGAAGTAAAGCCATCTTGATAGTATTAGGACTATAGACTAGCTTTAGAATTTGTATCATAGCTTGAAATTCACTGTTGTATAGAGAGAAATAACCGGATTTCCAGAGTTCATAATATATCTTATTTGCTCTTCAGTTCAAGTAATACTTAAGCATATTTCTTACAATTTAAGATTGCATATTACTCACTATTGGTATTATAGCTGGCGAGACCAAAATGCTACCCGATAATCAATCCAATATTTCTGTATGCTGAAAGTTACTGATGTCACAACTGGTGTAAGACTATAAAAAACTTTAAAGATTAGTCTATTGTTGTCAGGCTACATAGTCTCTTTTGACCCCCAAATCAATATTCCTGTTTTTTACAATTGACTTTTGTGTTTTCAGTAAAGTCCCTTCCCCAGATAGTGTTTTCAGTAAAGCCCACCAAAGTCCCTCTCCCCAGGGACTATGGTGGGTCATGTCATTACTAAAACTATAGATATTCGACCTTTGAACTATATTGACAAAATGGCTATCTCAAAATTTTGATTGGATGACTTTGGGGGGAGGGGGCTTGTAGGGAGGGGGGCCTAGTTGTCCTCCAATCTTTTTGGTTACTTGAAAAGGGCACTTACAAATCTAATTCTCTTTCGAATGAGCTATTACAGATCTCTCTATGATGTTCTGGTCATTCGCTAGCCTTGGCGAAAAAGAAAAAAAAAGGAAGACAGATCAGTGCTACCGATGCAAAAAAGCGATTTTCTTTGTTGTTCAAGGAGGGGGACTATAATTTCCCTGTAAAAAGTTTTCGACCAGCCTGATTCCAATGGGACACTTTTCATTTTTATATGACGCCATTTTCGAGGGGTTTCAGGCTCTTTTTCGAAATCACCATAAATTTATTTTCGTAATAAACTTTTATTTTTAAGATTAACCGAAACAATAGTTACAATTCCTGATTCAGTGTCAGATGGCAATTTTTCTCACACGACAGCTTTATTCAAAACACGTTTTTTAATTTTTGGTTACTATGGGCTGTTGTTCGCTCTTTACTAGGTTGTAGCTGCCGCTGCAACCATGACAACGAACAGAAATTATTCCGTATATGAAAAGGGGCTGTCCCCTCCTCAATGCCTCGCTCTTTACGCTAAAGTTTTATATTGTTTAAAAAAATAAAGTTGTGAGACAGAGTCAAACTTTAGCGCAAGGAGCGAGGCATTAAGGAGGGGACAGCCCCTTTCATATACGGAATAATTTCTGTTCGTTTAAAGTTTTAATGTCGCTCCTTACTTTGAGTAAAAAATAAATAGTTTTTTTATTTAATTTCTGAATGTTTTTGAATTAATGCAGGTTTTGATTTTGGCTCACCGTACATGAATAATTAAAACGAAATTTGCATATTAATTTTACCTTTTTTTTGGTTAAATGGCTTTCTCGAAAGCTCTTTAATTTTATTTACGAACGTTTTTATTAGTAATAAATATACATAACTTAAGAATTAACTTACATAACGAACTTCTATATTCGTATATTTTTATTACGTATATTAGGGGGTTCACCCCCTAGACAATACCTTACTCTTTACGCTAATGTTCAAATTTTGTTTCCAATTCTTTAAGAATGACCCCTTAATCACAAAGGCCGTTAATTAGAATAAACAGCTCTTATAAAAGTACTAAAAAAAACTTTAACGTAAAGAGCGAGATACTGACTAGGGGGCGAAACGAATCATATACGTAATAATTTCTGTTCGTTTAAGTTTTGATGTTGCTCCTTACTTTCGGTTGAAAAACTTGCTTTTTTTATTTAATTTCTGGTAAATAATTTCTAGACCACACTGGCTAATCATGATGAAACGAAAAAATAGTTAAAAAGAGAAAAACGAGGATTATACAAGCCAGTGAAAAATGTGGACTAAAATGCAAATATTTAGGTCAAGACCTGCGCTTGACCGTCCTCAGTGCACGATAATAACATAAAAATTACTAATAAAAATCCAAGGATACTATAGAAAATTTCAAACCTTAAAACAAAGCACAACTAAAATTGACGACCCTTTCCATGTAACGGTGGAAGAGTTACCCTTTCACCGTTACATGGAAAGCGTCGTCAAATTTTAGTTGTGCTTTGTTTTAAGGTTTGAATTATTTTATAGTATCCTTGGATTTTTATTAATAATTTTTATTTTATTATCCTACACTGAGAACGGTCAAGCAGAGGTCTTGGCCGAAATGTTTGCATTTTAGTCCACATTTTTCACTGGCTTGTATAATCCTCGTTTTTCTCTTTTTAACTATTTTTTCGTTTTATTAATTTCTGGTCGTTTTTTTTAAATAATGCTGGGAAATCGGGTGCCCCCTTCATAGCAATATTCCTTCCCCCATGAAAACTTCCTCCATTGAAAGATCCTCTCAGGTAACCCACGACCCACCCACCCCCACTACCAGAAAAAATTCCCAGTGAAAACGTCTGTATGCTTCCCAATAACCAATACTATATGTAAACATAAGGCAAAGTTCATAATTTGCAGCCCTTCCCCCGGGGACTGTGGGGAATTAATCATCCTCAAAGACATAGTTATTATATTTTTCGACCATCCTGAACAAAATGGCTATCTCAAAATTTTGATCGGGTGACTTTGGAAGAAAGAGCGTGGGAGGGGGCCTAGTTGCCCTCCATTTTTTGGTCACTTAAAAAGGGCATTAGAACTTTAATTTCAGTTCGAATGAGCCCTCCTGCGATATTCTAGGACCGCTGGGTCGATACGATCACCCCTGGAAAAAATAACAACAAAAAAACAAACAAATAAACACGCATCCGTGATCTTTCTTCTGGCAAAAGATACAAAATTCCACATTTTTTCAGATAGGAGCTTGAAACCTCTACTGTAGGGTTCTCTGATACGCTGAATCTGATGGTGTGATTTTCATTAGGGTTCTATGACTTATGGGGGGTGTTTTCTCCTTTTTTTTGAAAATAAGGCAAATTTTCTGAGGCACGTAACTTTTGATAAGACTAACTTGATGAAACTTATATATTTGAAATCAGCACAAAAATCTGATTGATTTGATGTATCTATTGGTTTCAAAATTCAGGTTTTTAGAGTTTCGGTTACTATTGAGCCGGGTCGCTCCTTACTTACAGTTCGTTACCACGAACTGTTTGACAGTTGAATCTGCTCTCCTGAACAATTCGAAAAGTGCAAATAGAAGGATTATAAGTTCCTCTTGCGGTATACGTATTTTGCTTCTGCTACTAGTGAGCGTGTACGTTACTTCTTAAATAAAGATAAACTTCATCTGTAGCAGGATTGTGTCCAGGGGGAGGATTATCCCCCCCCCCGAAATTTTGTCCGGCTTATACATAAGTAAAAAAATACTTGTAATACATACCCCCGGGAAGATTTGTTTGTACCCCCCCCCCCCCCGAACAAAGTCCTGGATGCGTCCCTGCCCTCAGGAATTTGATTCAGTTGGATATTACCCGAATTCTGTGATATTACCTGAACTATTAAATCTGTGAGAGGATCCGTAATCACTCCAATTGTTTCTATATTCCCGCCACTTCCAGACTCTCCTATGCCACCAACAATTGCTGAAGTCACTGCTTCTAAATAACCAACGCCAAACGCACTTCCTGAAATTTATTATAAGCAAACTGTGAATAAATATAATATGAAGTATTAGAACAGAGTGTGATAAAACAACGAGGTGGACAACGTTACTTTTCGGGAACACTTTTGTCTGTTTTAAAAATCAACAATTTCAAATGAATTAAATAATGCTGGCTTGAATTAAATTGTCTCCTTCCTGTTTATCCTTCACAGACTCACACACGCTAAACTAATACGTCCCTTCCTTCCATTGTAGTTTTGCTTTGTCATCTAGCGGCAGATTTCGTTGTGCAATGTTTTCCTTTGCAATTCAACGTGATTTTTGCTGGTTCTTGTTCCATGCCTTTTTCTATAGTTGTTCAGAGTCTTTGTCATCTTATGTAATTTTGCATGCGTCATAGTTACTAAATTGACAAGTTCACTCTGGGGGGGGGGATAATGTAATTAATGCTCTGGAAATGTATATAAATATGACGCCACTTACATGAATTGTTTCTCCAATTAAGGCGAATCTGCTCAAACTTGTGACCTATCTAAATCGTTTTTTTAGGCCATAAAATCTCAGTTTGCCAATTTTCAAAAATATGGAGTCATTTTCGAGAAAAAATACACAGTGTATATGTAAAATACACAGTAAAAATACGTAGTGTAAATACACAGTGGCTAGCTTAAAGAGAGTAGATATTACAGAAGATAGGAAAACCATAACCATAGACAAACGAATAAAGGGCAGATTTTTACTAATTTTCACTATTTGGTTCATTTTTCCACTGTAAACTAGAATGAATCCAGAATAGGTAGACATCGGGTCAACGACAGAATCTGACTGCAAATTTTTTGCAGAATCTGGTCTCAATTCTTTTTCTCTAGGTCCAAAAAAAAGTGTTTCGCACCAAAAAGAATACG
>CM051273.1:18188255-18255755 GCA_027921565.1 Artemia sinica
AATTGTAGTTTTATGTCCCGAAAATCTCTTATATATATTGTTAATTGTTTCCCCACATATTGTAAATGACAATTTTTACTTTCAAGTAAATAGATAATACTAGTTGTTTTATAATTTACATGTCCAGTTAATAAACATTGAAACTTTTTATTATATAAAGTACTTTTAACATAACTTCGAGGGATGAAGTGATCTTGGCAAAGAAAACAACGACCATTACATTTACTAATATTCGGCAGACCCCTTTGAATATTATCATTACCATTATTATTCAATATAAAATCAGAAATCAAATAAAACCAAAACGACAAACAATACAAAGTCCAAAACATCTCCAGAAGCCAAGCAAAAAGTCCACAAGTAATAAGGTTATTCTAACTAATTATAGAAAAAAATGGAACAATACCTTCAAAAACACTACCCTTAATAGAGCCTTTGCTTAATACTACCATCTTAAAAAGTAATAAATTAGCCAAATAATCATCAATATCAGGTAAAATCTGGACCAGGGTTAAGGTCCGTCGGGAAGGAATTTTTGATGATTCCTCCACGAGCACTAGATCCAACCGTGATTCATATAATGTTTTAGAGGTAATTACTTGGCAAGAATGAAAAAAAGGAGAAAGAGAAGATCCTAATCCAGTAATTGAGATAAATGGGCACTTGAACGAAGTTTTAATCTTACTCATCTATCCAATTACCTAGGATCAAACAGTAAAACCGAACCATCAACCAAATCGAAATGTCCAAATCCATGCAAAGTCGTCATCAATAAATGTAAGTCTTTATAAGTTTACAAGCAAAAGAACCATAAATCTAGTGAAATATTTCCAAGTAGTACCGTTCTTTAGGGCTCATCAGAAGAAATACCACCTGCCTTAACGGGTTTCGGGGCTTAACTTTCTTTACCCCGGCACAATGGAGCCTCTACCATAAGATATTTATGGTATCTCTATGTTAGGTAGAACTTGTGAAATACATGCATACTAGTAAATTATTCAAAAATACATACAAAATGAGTTTGATTCTTTCCTTAGTGAAATCCCATAGGTCAATGAAAGCAAAGACAATTCTGGAACAAATAAAGCATTGTCCGAGCGTGAGTTATAAATCAAAGTGTTTTAATGGTATCTGGAACCAATTATAGATTTAAAGTTCTTCAAGCTGGTTTGAAAACAATGTACAAATTCAAAATTCCAAAAAAGAAAAGTGAAAGGGAAATTATACTGAAATATCATTCAGTATTTCTTTATAATTTTTTGTATATTTACCTAAAAGTTCATAATACAGATAACTAAATTTTTTAAATTACCAACTAATTTTATTGGCAGAAAAACATCTTAAGATCAGTTTTGGCTAAGCTTTTTACACCTATTTTTAAAATCTATGTAATTACTACAAATTCTTGCATACCAAAATAATTGGGAATAATAAGCTGAATAGTTGATATTTGAATGTATATTACTTTCAAGGAATGGAAAATTAATTACTTCAAAATTAAAATCATCCGTGTTATTATATGTTTTAAAAACTAATTTGTTATTATCTGAAATATTATTATTGAAATCTAAGAAATGGTCAAAGTGTCCTGTCCCATAGCTAGGCTCCAGAATTAACTCTTGTGGATCAATATTTTTTGAAACCTCAATAAACTCCGCGCAATTTATTACTAAGAGATCGTCCAGATATCTTTTATTATTTGAAAGGTTATATTTTACATTGCTTGGGCTACTTTTATTTATCATATATTCGTATTCTAATTGGCTTGAAAACAAGTCTGCTATAAATGGACTAGCATTCCCACCCATAGGAATGCCAACAGTTTGCTTATATAAATTACCCTAAAATCTTATTAAAGTATTGAACAGAACAAATTCCAATAAATCGCATACCATATCCAAGCTATAACATCTTGAACTAATAGTACTTCTAAAAAAATTCGTCCATCTGGCTTTTTTTTATTAAAAGTATCAATTTTCAAAAATCCGATATTAGACAAAAGAAAAGATTTCTTAATGACCATTTTCAACTTTTCGAATACTAAATTAAGTGACAGATTTTTGTACAGAGTAGTACAATCAAATGAATCGACTCTTTTAGCTGAAACAATAGCCAAAGAATCTATCACTTGTAATGAATTATTGACACTCCAATATGGGTTAAAGTTAGAAAAATTTTTAATTCCAGAGCAATGTGCTTTAAATTTATTTCTAATTTCTTCTAAAATTAAAGATAGATCAGTGGCCACAATTTTGGTTGGACACCTCGCTGCCCCAGCAATAAAAGGTGGTTTTGGTGGATTTTTATGAAAATTTACCGTCCAATATAAGAAAGACAACTTTTTACGATTATCATTAATTTTAATATTGAATTTTTTCAAAACTCTTTCTTCTATATTTGCAATTAAATTATTCTCCTCTATATGAGCCTTTTCGTATGTATTTGTTTTTTGTAACTCTTTTGATAAAATATCACAGTAGAGTTTCTGACAAATTATGGCAAAATTATTGCTAGCTTTATCAACTGGTACAACTACAAATTCATTCTGTATATTAGCAATTGCTTGTTTCATATTTGCATTATAAAATATTGAATTTTTCTCATAATTATTTGGATTAATTCTATATATGCTATTTTGTGCACTAGTCAAAATTAAACTCATCCAATTACTTGTACTTGTGACAAGGCACAGGCTGTTCAGCCCGACTCGGCACCGAGGATATGATGGACAGCTGACTTCTGTCTTCTGTTTGGAGGCGGATGGTTTCCAACCACGATTTATCCCAATTGCGCCCGTACTTCCTGAAACCTCCCAAAGGCTTGAAGTCTTTCATTATTGTTGCATGCCAAGATTTAGTTTGACCATTTTGCCGTTTCTTCCAGTGGGGGAGGGGCTCAAATTAAAGGGACTGATGGGTCAGGTACTCACTTGGGTGCCGCATAACGTGCCCAAACCATCTGAACCTTCTACTTCTGACATTGGTGGATAATGAATGCTTCTGGTTGCACATTTGCATTAGTTGCTCGCTGCTTATCCTTTGGCTAAGTTTGAGGTTGCAAATGGCTCTTAGGCACTTCCGGTTCAAGATGTCGAGTGAGTGTTTTTCTTCTGTCCTTAGCGGCCAGGTTTCACATCCATAGAGCAGGATAGAGCGAATACACGCCACTTAGACTCAAAGTATGGTCTTCAGGCTGATCTCTCTTCTGGACCATAATGGCTTACGCAGTTGGCAAAAGGTTCTCCATGCCTTGCTTATTCTGGCCTTGATCTCGCACGGGGCCCCACCCTTGATATCAATCAGTGACTCAAGGTATCTGAGTTTTTCTACCCTTTCAACCTGTTGTCCGTTTGTGGAAACTGACCAATTACTATCTGTCGTAAGGTACATGGTTTTGAGGACACTGATGGCCAGGCCTGTCAGGCTAGCCCTATTTACCAGTCTCTGTAACATGTCCATGGCTTGGGCGCTTGATTCAGTGAGGAGTGTGCCATTGGCTGCGTATTCAAGGTCCCTTAACTTCGCATCGCTGGTCAGCTCGATTCCGTCTTCCGAACTTTTGGAATTTTGAAGACCCAATCACTTATGTAGTTGAAGAGGATCGGGGAAGCAGGGCAGCCTTGTCACAGGCCATAGGAGATTTCGAGGAGCTCAGTGAGCTCCCAGTACACGCGGATGTTGCTACGCGTGTTCTCATAGCATGCTTTCATCAGGCTCACAAGCTTCGATGGGACTCCGTCTTCCAGCATGATTTCCCATAGTAGCGGGCGAAGCACCGAGTCGAATGCCGCTATAAAATCCAAAAGATAGTAGTGGTTTTTCGGTTGTGGATAGAGCGCTGGTGTAGGAGGATCCGAAGTGATAAAATGTGGTCCCTGCATCCCATTCCTTGGCAGAAGCCAGCTTGATTTTTCCTAGTTCTTCGCTCTCTCTCGGCTCTAAATCTGTTTACGGCAACGAGGGTGAAAATCTTTCTGGCCATGTCCATAAGCGAGATGCCTCAAGAGTTTTTGCAGTCACTCCGTGAGTGTGCTGACCAAGGATGGGCTTGCTTTATAGAGCTCTGGTGGTACCCCATCTTCTCCGGGCGCTTTATGGCTCTTGAGCGATTTTACCGCTTTCATTACTTCTTCAAACGTAGGTGGCGAGATGTCGGCGGGGTACTGATTTTGCGGTTGGGAGGGTTCAAGTCCACTGTCCAGTGGTGTAGGAGACGAGGGGAGCTGGTTAGGTCTATTTAGGACGTCTCGGAAGTGTTCTGCCCATCGATTCATTCTTTCTCGTCTGTCAGTTATTACTGTGCTGTCCGTCCTCTTTACGTTTTCAGCTTTGAGATTTCCCGTTCTCTTGAAGTCCTCATGGATCTGGTATTGCTTACGGGTATCATTTCTTCTGGTTTCTGTGAGCTGGCTAGTCTGTGACCTTTGTTCAGAAGCCGTTTGAACTCTTCCCGATCTTGGGAAGCTTATGACTTGTCCGAGACTGCCTGAAGTGTATCTACCGTGCACCACTTCATGTGGTCTATCTCTCGTTTTCCCAGTATCTTTAAGGATACTTCTTGTGTTGCTGCTTTGATTTTTTGCCATAACCATTCTACGTTTTTGGCATCCAAATTGTCATTTCGATCTTGGAGGACGGCGAGAGCTTCGAACCTGTTGCTTAGCTCGAGATCAAAATCAGCCTTAATCGCTGGGATTTCTAGCTTCTTTGTTTCATATTTATGCGTGGGGCTGTTCTACTCACTGCTGATTTTTCTGGTGGCTCTAGGTGTTTACCCCCAGCCATTACCCCCCTAAAATATCCCCCGGAAAATATATACCGCCGAAAATACCCCCCGGAATGTACCTCCTCCCTGCAGAAAATACCCCCCCGGAAAATACTCCCCCACAGGAAAATATACCCCGAGGAAAATACATCCCCCCGCGTAAAATACCCCCGTGGAAAACACCCCCCATAGAAAATACCCCCAGCGAAAAATCCTCCCTCCCCATGGAAAATAAGGCTTTCCAAATTTGAGAATTTTATTTTAGTTTTGTTTTCTTATTTTCCGTAGGAGGAAGTAATTTTGGTACTTATGTATTATACACCACTCATTCAAGTTTACTGGTCTTGAGAAGACATGGGTGTTGTCAGCCATACTGCTTCTAATCTTTGCTTGTTTGGAGTTTGACTAGGTTATCTATTAGAATTTCTGTTAGTTTAGGGTTTCATTTATTTATTAATGGTGATTGGCGGTAGTTTTACACTTGGAAGATAAGAAAAACGAAATCGTAGAATTTGACAACGCTTTCGCCCAAAAAACTTAAATAATAAGAATTTGTTGTTTCCCAAAACAAATTATCCTTTCAAAGGATAGCTAAACCTTCTTAAACTCTTTTGTGCCATATGTTTTAGATTAATTTTGATGATTCTTCGCCTAATTTTTTTATTTCTTAAATTTGTTTTTTTAATTTGGTGCCCGCTACTGCCAAAATTGCAGAAGTTCATATGGAAGTCTTTTAAACAAAAATGGATTTGCGGTTTTTTTCTAAGTTTTTAAGATACTTTTGGTGTGTAAATTCCTCTTTTTCCCGTTCCTTCGTACTTTTCAATGACACAAAAAAACTCAAATAAAACTTTTAAATTTGGAAACCTAATTTTCCACACGGGGAAGGGGGGTATTTTCTGCAGGGGTTATTTTCTATGGGTTAATTTCTAGGGGAGGGGTATTTTCCGTGGGGGGGGGTTCGGGAGATAAATGCCGAAAACTCTTCCTTAGTCAGCTATTTTTTTGGTAGCACTGCTAGAGCAGAAGGGGTTGTTTTCCCTTACTCAATTCAGCAATACCTAGATTAGCTTATAAGGATTCGATCTATTTTGGCCATCTCTCTGGCTGGGCTCCTCTCCTTTCTTGGGATTTCGTATTAAATGGATGACTTAAGAAAATAATTTTGTCACCTATCTTTTTGCCTTGGCCCTTGTCCTGTCTTCTTGCCTCTCAGTTTATTTCTATTTTAAGATTGCTATAAGGTTTCTAGTATTCTCCACGAAAATAAAGTTAAAGAGCCTGGATTCCCTAGGAATACTATTAATAGTATTTACCATAATTCTTCCTCTATTTTTACTATAAAGCTTAATGTTAACCAAACGACTAGCCTTCAAAGCTGAAAATAAAAGATTCTTAGGCTTTGCTACCTGATTGTTTGCAATAGACGAGTGAGTAATATCTACATAATAACAATACCCACGGAAATATTTATCTTTTAAACATTATTAAATATGAAAAATAACTCTTTTCAACTTAAAGTAATGAGTTAAGATAAGTAAAGCTTTTAGTAATGTTGAAAAAGCTTTTTGTTCTAATTAAACAGTGCTTGTGTTTCAGGAGTTGCTCTAAAGATTTTGGACAACAAGTCAAACTTTAAAGTAATGGGCAAGGTACTTAAGAGGGGGTCATCCCCCAACATGTAAGTAGAATGCATCATCTGGATTCTATAGAAGCTATAGGAAAACATTTCTATAGAAGCTCTACACCTTTCAAAGAGAGTGAGTAGCCCCTCACATCTAGGTAATACTTCTATAGAAGCTCTACACCATTTCAAAGAGAGTGAATATCCCCTCCCATATTATGGACCTATAAAGTGATCAAACACGTTTTAAAAGTATGGTTGAGATTGTATAATGCAATCAGACTGGTTTACATGATATGTGCTTTAGAAACTTCGTTCATCCGTCATCATAACATGTTTTTTTTTCTTTCCTGGTTCAATATTAGCGAATTCCTTATATTGCGTATTCAAAGGATGGTCTAATTCTAGAAATACTGGTTTACACCTGGAGGGCTTATACTCGTGTTTTTCCGCTATGAATTAGGATGCGATTGGTCTCTCTGGATCAGCTGATTAATAGAACTTATATTGAGCCTATTAGTATCAAACTTACTCGTTCTAATTGACAACAAAAGAATTATGATGGTGAGTAAATACACATTATTCTTGATTTATCAATCCTTTTTTTCCCTATAGATATCTACCAATATGCCAATCGGATTTGGTGATTAGCATTTAAATCTGGCTTTTACTTTAAGTGATGTGCAAAGGTTTTTCGTTATAGCTGTCTTTTTAATTACCTCTAATAGTGTTCGAATTGACAAGGGTTCCCTATCTTCAAAGCAAGTATCCAGGTATATCAGGTTAAAGTAACGTTCGCAACAGATAGCAATTATCTAGCATGTCATATATAATTGAAAAAGATCTGTAATTGTCATCTTTTGGGACTGTGTATTGTGGTATTGAAGGGGGTGGCGCTCGATGGAGGGTTCGGCCACTTTCGTTACTAATGAATTATCTAACAATGGCACAGATTTGTAAGAAAAAGAGTCTGGATATGGCCAATATAATATTGGGGGGGGGGTTAAGTTTTGAGGGAGGTGTAAAATGGTACTTATTTAGAAAAGATTGAAAAGACTGAAATTGAATTTTATTTCCAAGACTCTGATATTCAAACATCAAGTCAAAAGCGACCAAAGCTCGATGCCGGCCCGGTTAGCACTGACACGGACACAATCAGAAGCATGAACATGGCGAGGAGAAGTGTGATCCATTTCGCACCTCGAACAGTTTATACCGAGCTAGCTGTAACTTCCACGGTAAGCATCATTTACCAGATAGTTTTCAAGTTTATAGCGCACGCACAATTTCAATTTGCAAATTCCTTTTTTTAAACAACTTGCTGATTAATTAACTTTTACATTCGGCTCAGAGATGGCACACATGTACTATAGTTAAAAAATAATAGTAAAAACCTAGTCAGCGCGCGCCTCTCGTGAAATTTGTGTCCCATATTTCATTTGAAGTCTTAATTTAAGCAAAATTAACGAGACGACCATCGTTTTGCTTGGTTAATAATAATTTTCTAATCACCTACTTGTATGCGCGCGTGTGTATTTACTCAAGGGGGCTAATTATTGAAGAAAAAAAGAGCGTGGAGGGGTGGGGTAAAAAAAACCTTAATCCGATAGTGCCTTAACTTTGATATATGACTTTAGGTACATATTTAGTAGCTGGTAAACACATGTCTAGAACTGTATTTAAATGCTTTTTTTTTAAATTATAGGTTATCGCTTCTAAGCTTTGATCTAAGCCACTTTTCGTGAAAGTTTTGTCCCATATTTCATTTGAAGTCTTAATTTAAGCAAAATTAACGAGACGACCATCGTTTTTCTTGGTTAATAATAATTTTCTAATCAGCTACTTGTATGCGCGCGTGTGTATTTACTCAAGGGGACTAATAATTGAAGAAAAAAGAGCGTGGAGGGGTGGGGTAAAAAAATACCTTAATCAGATAGTGCCTTAACTATGATATATGACTTTAGGTATTTATTTAGTAGCTGGTAAACATCTGACTAGACACGAAATGCTTTACGAAAAAGATAGGTTATTGCTTCTTACTGAACTAATGGAAGCCCCTTGACAAATATTTTTATAACGTACTTTACTTTATTGCTATTAGCCAAACACTCTTGATACTAATGAATTATCTATGAAGGGGGGGGGGTAGATTTATATGAAAGGAATCTGCTTCTAGTCTGATCGATATTTTTTATGGATGGCTAGATTTGTAGGAAAAAGATTCAGGTTCTTTTTTTTAAATGGGATATTAATACAATTATTGAATTGATTTTTTTATTGTATTTTATTGCTATTAGCCAAACGTTGCAATGCGCGTGTGCGTGTGGTTTGTGTGTGTGTGTGTGTGGTGTGTGTGTGTGTGTGTGTGTGTGTGTGTGTGTGTGTGTGTGTGTGTGTGTGTGTGTGTGTGTGTGTGTGTGTGTGTGTGTGTGTGTGTGTGTGTGTGTGTGTGTGTGTGTGTGCGTGTGTGTGTGTGTGTGTGTATGTGTGGTGTGTGTGTGTGTGTGTGTGTTTGTGTGTGTGTGTGTGTGTGTGTGTGTGTGTGTGTGTGTGTGTGTGTGTGTGTGTGTGTGTGTGTGTGTGTGTGTGTGTGTGTGTGTGTGCGTGTGTGTGTGTGTATGCGTGTGTGTGTGTGTGTGCTATTAACAAAATTTGTAATTTATTATGCACATGTTTCATAAATAATGCTATAAGCGAAAATTTTAATTTATTATGCATTTGTTTGATAAATAATAATACGAATACAATTGAGAAAAAAAAACGTTTGTTTGATAAATAATGTGAATACAAATCTGATAAGAAAAAAGAATAAATAGTGTGTTATAATTGTCATAAAACTTTCCTCAAAGAAAAAAAAAACTCAATCCATTCATTTTAGTCTCAGGGGAAGCTACAAAAACAACTGCCTTCCCTGGTACAGGACTTCAGAATATCATGGGTAATTGTCCAGTCTCGCCGGAACAATCAGATGGTATTAGCGAAGGTACGTCAATTACTATTCCCTCGGATTTCCAGTTTACAACGGAAGAAATGAATAGTCTTATGGAAATTGTTGGATCTAATGTTTGCGGGGACATTTTTGACGATGTCTTTATTATTAGTGAATTGAGTCCTCTGCAAATAGGTGCAGGACATGAAAATAGTGTCGCGTCCCCGGAACTACGTGAATTTTATTTGTTAGAATATGCTCTAGGTCACATGCAAACACATAGGGTAGATTTTAATCCTCCTGAGGAAAACCTGGTTGACGGGAGTGTTATTTTAAAAGAACCTGTCAATGTTCTTCATACATACATCGACCGAATTCAAGCACTTATTGAGATTCAGATTCAGAATTGGGGGGGGGGGGGGTCAGGGGGGATTAAGGCATCAGTCAATCAAAAAGTTTATTTACAAAAGGGGACATCAGGGGACATTTTTAATTTTCATTTTTCAACTGGCAACCAAACTTTTTACCCTGGTCTTAATGAATTTGAGGGTAACTTTTTCAATTGGGTCAATAAATTAATATCAATTTTGGACACGTTCAACGAGAGGGGGAGTGGAACCACATTTTTATACATTGAATATATGGATCTGAATCTCAATAGATTTAAAAAAAACTTTATTTTAAGGGGGGCGGGTAGTAGTCGATGAATAAAATGCCACCCAGATTTGTCGGCTACCAAAGGGGTTCAGGGTTTCAATTTTGACACGGGGTTGCAATGCTTTAAATATACATTTTTAGCAGCAGCTCATAAAACATTGAAAAATGATTCAACAATGAAAAATATTGACAGACTTGCACGTAATGGTGGAAACAATTTCGCTAAAGTAAATTTTGGTTGCTTAGAGGGAAAGTATCCGGTGTCCTTAAAAGAAATAACCATATTTGAAAAAACAAATGAAAATCTTGTGTTGGGGGTGGTTTTTCTCCAGTATGACACAGAATTTGTAAATGGGGGAAATAAACCGAATAAAAAGGGGGTTTTATATTCAGTTAGGACACCGTTGGTAGATCATGTTAAAAACTGGGTTTGGATTGTCTATGAGCCCCCCAAAGATGTAAACTCCTATGGTATTTTTTTCCCCGTTACGGCAATAAGTCGACTCTTATCTCAAGGCAAAAAATATGGGGAACGTCACTATTGCCCCATGTGTCTTTCCCCTTTACAACTGAACGAACATTCACGGATCACATGAGATATTGCAATATTCATGGCAATCAAAAATTATAAATGCCGGCAGGAGACAAAGCTACTTTACAATTTAAAAACTTCCAAAATTCCCTGCTACAGATTGATAAAGTTTCTTTAGATTGTGAATCAAGACTGTTGGAGGTATCGGACCCATCAAGGCCAAATATAGTCAAGGAGAACAAACTCTTTGCGTGTTCCTATGTGCATGCCCGACGCGATTCGAACAATAAAATGCAATTGGAAGAGTTTTTTTTTACTCTAGATGAGGAGGGTGGCATGGAGAAATTATTGGTGTGTTTAATAAAAACAGTAAATAAATCTATTTCACGACTGCGTCACACCAACTACCCAATGTCATTATCAGATAAGGAGCAACGGACACTAGAAAAGGGGACAATTTGTTGGGTTTGTAGGGGTGCTCTTGCCCCAAAAGACGCTGTCTAGGATCAAAATCACCTTATTGACCCCAATTCAACGGGGAAAAGTAACTTTCGAGGGTGGGCTCACAATTCATGTAATTTAAAAATTAAACAGCAACTCTTTCTTCCAGTTTTTATACATAATTCTAACTATGATCTGAAGTATGTGCTACCAACAATGGCACATCTTCAAAGAAATGGAGTTGTGGCTGATGCATGGGTGATAGACAGCTTTTCCTACAAAATCATTCCTAAATCGTCGGAAAAGTTGCTTGTTTTAGAATTTATGTGGAGATATGTTGAAGACAACGTTGAGTACACGAATAAAATTCGATTTTTAGATTACTTCAGTTTTTTCCCCAAATCTTTGAGCAAATTAATTCAAGTGCAGAAAAACGATGACGGCTGCAACGCTTTCCCCCTTCTCAAGCAACAATTTCCAAATGATTTATATGATTCGTTGACGGTCAAGGGCATATATCCTTATGATTATTACTGCTCCATGTCGAGATTTACCGTGGAAACTATTCCCTCGATCGAATCGTTTTATGACAGTCTACACGATCGTAGGTGCACCCCTGATGAATAATGTTTTGCCAAAAAATTGTGGGCAGAGGGAGGGTGTAAAAATGGGTTTGACTACTGCAAGCTGTATTTGTCGAGTGATGTGTTAACTTTGTTAGACATTATGTGTAAAAATACGGACAAAATATACGAGGAATTTAATCTTGATTTAGGATATTATTTTTCATCTTCTCATCTAGTAATGGACCTCATCCTAAAAATTAGCGGGGAAAAGATCGGGCTGATCACTGACATCGATCAGCACCTGTTCATCGAGAGGTCAATGGGGGGTGGTTACGTTTTTCATGGGGACCGTACCTTGGAAACTGATCCAACTGGAGAGAAGACGGGAACAAAATCGGATGCAGTGTTCCTTGATATGAATTCACCTACCCTCGGCCGTGTCTCATTACGCGCTACCCTGCGATGATTATAAATGGCTCAATGACCCTCAAGCCTCCAATTTCCCCAACATTGAAAGTGTTGAAGAGAATGGGCCGGTTGGATGGTTTTTTGAAATTGATGGGGAGATACCAGTTGAGCTTCACGATTCTGTAAAGGATTTTGTTTTTCCTTGCATCAATAGACCTGTGTCTAGGGACTCTTTGAGTCCCCGCAACAGACGTTTGGTCGAGGGGGAGGGATTGCATTGGTCACCTTCAAAACAAAAACTTATTGCCGACCTCCTGCCGAAGAAAAATATTGTTGTACATCATGTGGCTTTAAAATGGATGTGCAACAACGGTTTCAATGTCACAAAGTTTCATAGAGCCTTCCAGTTTAGTCAAAAACCCTATCTGAAAACGTTTGTTGACACTTTTGTCAAGAAACGTTCTGAAGCGCAGACAAAAGCCGAAAAAGAAATCTCTAAGCTCATTTTAAATTCGGCTTTTGGTAAAATGTGCGAAAGTGTTCGCAATAGGAATCGTTGCGACGTCGTGACCGATCCCGAACAATGTGCTCGTATTATTACCGATCCAAATTACACTTCCTTTACAATCATTGGCCCGGACATGGTACTATTGAATAGAAAAAAAGAAGTATTGTATTGAATAAAAATATTGCTGCAGGTAGTGCGATCTTGGAAATCTATAAAAAGCTCATGTTGGAATTCTACTACAATGTGGCTAGTGGTACAGTGGCCGGAGAAGGGACAAGTAGAGGTCTGCTACGGGGACACAGACTCTCTACTGTTAAAAGTAAAAACTCAAAATCTACTTGATGATTTGGCGAACGGTGAAATCATCAGCTTGCGAATGGACTACACCAACTGGAGTGTGGAGGTCTACCCAGAGCTAGTGAAACGTTGGGCGCCAGATCAACTTTTATTTTTAAAATCAGAAACGGGAAGTGACATGATTTCCCGTAATATGTTTGTAAGTCCGAAGGTGTACTTTATACTGACACATGACGAGGAAATCAAAAAACGTTGCAAAGGAGTACCCACGTGCTATGTGGATAAGAATTTTGACATGGACGTTTATAGGAATTGTATTGTTGAAAATACAATTCCACAAGCGAAATTGTTGGCAATTCGTTCCTTAAGCTACAGGAACTTCACTGTAAATATAGAAAAATTGCCATGAGTACCATTTTCGACAAGGTCTATGTTTGTCAAGACGGTGTGACTACCCTCCCCCTGGGGCACTATTTAACTTCCGACCGAGCCGAATGTGTAAGTCATAGGGAAAGTCTCGGGTTGAGTAAATTCCAATAAAACAAATTTCCCCAAAACCTTGGAGGGGGGCCTTGCGACCCGCGGGGCGTCTCGGCCCAGGGAGGCCTTCGACCGCCCGGCCGGCCGCCAACGGGGGGGGGGCACCGCCACCAACGGTATCTTTTTTTTACTTAGAGCGGATTTTTTGTGCTTTTTGTAAATATACATGTCGTTGCATTCAAATTAAAAAAAATGGTGTAAAAAAAGTGTTATTATTCTAAGTGTATTTTTCATTAAATGTTGTATTTTTTATAAATAAATAAAGTATATTTATTAAAGTGCTTTAAAAAAATCTTAATTGTATTTTCCTTGTTTAATGTGTTTTTTTCTGTAATGTATTATTTGTAAAGTGCTGTTTTTTTATGTTAATAATACAAGAAATATGATTCTTCATTGATTTTGTTCTTCTCATTATTCCTGAACGGACTTGTAGTAGTAGTAGTAGTAGTACTAATAGGGAAATTATTTAGTCTTGAGACAACTATGGTCTACAGTTAGTTGTAGGTGAACTGTTGAAGGGAACATGTATCAAGTTAAAACGCCATTCAGATCGTTTCTGTGCGGTCCATCAATGTCAGGCAAAACAACACTCTTAACTAAAATAATTAAAAATTGCGATAAAATGTTTGTGGAAAAGCCAAAAAAATCTACCATTGTTACAGTATTTGGCAGGAGTCATACGATAAAATAAAAGCAATTGGTACATCGGGGTTGGTACAGATACAATTCATACAGGGACTTGATGTTTTCAACATTATTGAACCAAACTCTTGGCTGATTATTGACGATCTGGCTGAATCTATTGAACAATGGTCCCAGAAAATGCTACAATTGTTCACTGTTCGCTCTCCTCATGAACAGATTTCCATTACTCTGGTTCTACACAACCTCTTTCATCAGAGCAAATATATGCGAACACTGCATTGAAATGCACCTACTATATCATCTAAAGAGTTGTTCGTGATTCTAGCTCGCTAATAACCTTCAATAAACAAATATACCCCGGCACACCTAAATTTTTGCTCTCAGCATGCAATCAGGCAACTAATAACCCTACGGCTACATCCTATTGGATCTTAATCAAAATACACCCGAGGATCTGCGTGTAGTCACAGATATTTTTGACAGTGAAATTACAGTAGGCCTATATCTCCCCGTGAAAAGTAAAACGACCTATTAGTTGCTATCATGACACTGAAGAAACTACACGAAAATAGACATTTATTTTCAGTTCTAAGCACTTCAAAACCCCCACTTAGGAAAGCCATACTCAAACATGGTATTGACAATGATTTCACTAATCTAATATCCGAACTTTGTTTAAATTTGACCGAGGGCAATGTTCAACTGCCAGAAGTAGTTAAGCAACAGGCAAAGCAACATCGTTCCATTGTACGTACATTGGCCTCTAAAAAGAAAGGAAAGAATTTTAAAAGGAAACGTCTTCTTCAGGCGGGCGGTAGCTTTTTCACACTTTTACCACCGATAATTTCAGGACTTGTAAACAGTTTTCTCTAGATGGCTAAACCCTATAAATTGACTCCAATAGAACTCTCTCTCTCACCCATGGAACACTTTGAGAAGAATCTGAGTAAATTCATTGACAACGAGAATATTGAGGATGATAAAAAACTGCTTTTACTTCAAGATGCACTTCGCCGAGTGGAAAAAATAAGCCCTATCGTGTGAAGGCCAGTGGTATTGATAAAAAAGAACCATCTCCTCAGGATTCTGCTGCTGCTGCTGCTGCTGCTGGAACACAATTAAAGAAGGAGGAATTGAATTGTGTCAAGCATTGGAAATCTAATGCCCCACTCATATCATGAACAAAGTAAAAGACTCATAACATATCTCATGGAAAGTGGTCAAGATCATATTCAATTTGATAGCAATGGGAAGGGGATTATAATTCAGGTCAAGAGCTATAATCTACTTGATTTAATCTCTGATATGGTTACAAATCGTAAAGGACTATTATCATTTGACGCTCCTCTATACAACTTTCTAAATACATTAAACTTCCCCAAAAGCCTTATTAGCAATAGGCAAATTCTAAAAAATTAAATTAACATGCACCCTCAAAATCATTAAAATATGAACATGAAGAAGAAGAAGAAGAAGATTTTAAATCAATCTTGGAAAATACTAGCACACCTAGTGGAAATATTGATTTGACAATGAGGAGGAGGAGGAGCACACCACTGATAGCTAGACAAAAGCGAAGACGTATCAAGTCAACGTCACCACAACCAACGCCAGCCACTAGTATACAAAAGGGTAGCGGATGTTACATAACGTGTTTACATTCAAAATGGTTGAAGTTCTTAAACGTGTTTATGAAAATATTGGTGAAGTGGGAAGTTTAAGTTCCCCCACCACTCTTTCCAAAGTCTCTGGTGTTCACACTGAAAGTGTACAAGACTATCTACAAAATGAATCAAGTTAAACTCTGCATAATGCAGAAATCATAGGCTTTGTGCTAATCATTATCGAAAAACTAAAGCCTTTTCCCCATTGCATATAATGCAAGCAGATCTCTTAACTCTAGATGAGATTCAAAGACTTCACAATACACCGTACAAGTACATTCTACTTGCAATCAGTGTTTTTAGTTGCTATGCATATGCCATTCCATTGCCGTCAAAGAGAGCTGTTAAAGTTGCTCAGGCTATAGAAAGTATTCTCGAAGAGGATTCATATAAAAAAATTCAAACGGATCGCGGTAGTGAATTTGTTAATCCCCATGTTGCAAAAGTACTAATGAAATATAATACACTGCTCTATCTTAGTTATAGTCCTATAAAGGCTGCATTGGCCGAACGATTGATAAGAACTATTCGACTTTTAATTTAAAGATATTGTACATTGAAAAATACATCTGCTTTTATTCATGATTTAGATAAAATCATGTTGATTTATAATCAACGACCTCATCGATCATTGTCCAATTCAACCCCAACATCATTCTGATCATGATACAATTGATACCTTTCTTAAACAATATTCCAATGAAACGATTGTCAAGAAAAAAATTAATGTTGGTGATACTGTTCGAATTAATAGAACAACTAATGTTTTTGAAAAGGGTAATTACTTGTGGTCCACAGAACTTTTTAAAGTGGCAAAAATCCTAGACACTAAACCCCTAACTTATCATTTGCACGATACCAAAGATGAAGAGATTCTCGGTGGTTTTTATGACTATGAACTACAAAAAGTTAAAAATAATAGTTAAATCTATCAAATTGAAAAGATATTAAAGACCCGTACTCACAGGAGTAAGAAACAGTTACTTGTTCGGTGGCTAGGATACAACTCTGATTTTGATTCTTGGATCGGTGTTGAAGATATTGACAATGCCCAATGATTTCTATGTAACATTTATGTCCAACGTTTCCGATCCTCTCTACAACGACTTGAATAAAACAAGTGATTTTTGGACGAAACTCTCCCCCGCCATCAAATTTGACGGTGCGTATGAAGTGGCTCTTATATATTGAATATGATAGTATTGAATATGTTATATTGAATATAATAGTATGACAGATTTGTGTCGTACAATCAATAGAAAAATCTCATATCGTAGGAATGGTACATTCCATTTTAATTATTCAATGGAACACGATAGGATTTACATTACCTCACCTGTTGACACTGAAATAATTAATCTCAATTATAATCTGAGAGACATTCTAGGTTTTAAACAGAATATGATCGATGGGAAAAACGCTGGCACTGTTAACGGGATGGATCAAGTTATTTTTGCTGATTATCCACCTGGTTTCACCTCGGACTCTTGCATATTTCTCTATGCATCCTTTGTGGAAACATCGAGGGTTGGTACTTCAAATGTCGCCTTCCTACGTGTTCTTGAACGAAAAACAACTCATGAACTTGTCCATCACTATAATATATAGCATCTTCCGTATGTTCCTGTAAACACTTCGTATTTGGAACTCTGTCAGTTAACACTAAGAAGTGAATTGGGTAATCCTCTAGGAATAACAAAAGGCTTTGCAGTGATTACTTGTCATTTTCGACCCATTGTCGGCGACACCACCAGTACCACCTAAAATGAACAATAGAAGAATTCCATTAGTCTGTCCTGACATCAATTGCTATGTTTGTGCTCTGAGTCCACGTCAAATCGGTCATGGATTGGACTACTACAAGGGGCGTACTACAATGTCTGGCTATGGTCTTGGTAGCTGGCTTGCTAGGTTATTTCGTTCTGCACTACTCCTTGCCAGAAAATATCTTGTACCTGCTGCATCAAATTTTGCTGCCTCAACACTACAGGACTGGGGGTTGGGTAAGAATTTCATCGAAAGTGTTAAGGATAATATTAGATCTTCAGTAAGAGCCGTTAGTGAGCAATTAAAATCTCAGCAAAATGGGAAGGGGTTGAAAAGGATGCATGCGCGTCATTCACTCATCAGTCTCTACCCAGGTGAGAAGCGAAGGACATCAGCAAGGACTTTGAGGAATAAAACGACGAAGACCAATAAGAGGAAAAAGAAAAAGATTGTTAGATCAAAGAAGGGTTTCTTCTCTTAAGATGACTTAGCTCCCCCAAAAGGAATCACATCCATCAATCAGTTCCTCATTGAATCTGTTCAATGCTGAAAATGTTGATGTCAGTGTCAAGTATGGCTACTATGAACAATTTCATCCCCAGCAAGCCCTCTCGGAAAATATACACTTTCAAATATTTTCCAATGAAGACTATTTCATTGATTTGTCATCAACATTTATTGATTTAAATGTTGCGGTGAAGAAAAAGTCAGATAATACAACTCCAACTCCTCCCGATGGTCTCTCCTACAAAAACTGTATTCTATACAACCTGTTCAAACAAATTAATGTATTTTTTAATGGAACATTGGTGAGCACTAGCAATAAATTATCCAACTATGCAAGCTACATGCAATTTATGATGATGACACCAAAGGCATATAAGGAGTTGAGAGGACAGTCATTGGGCTATGAATATCGATCAGGTGTTAATACTGACGGTGAGTTGACTACTGCAGTGACCCAGGAGTATCATTTCGTTGGAAAATTATATCATGAGATATTCAATATATCCCAATGGTTACCCCCCAATGTCAAGATTAACATAAAGTTGCAACTAGCCCCGTCGAATTTCATTTTGAGAAAAACACTTCCTGCAGCCCGATGCGAATGCATTTCACATCGGCAATTCTTCATGCCCGAAAACAACAGGTTATGAGCTCTGTTGCATTGGCAGTGGAAAAGCTAAGAACCAATGCCAACAACATTAAACATCTTGTCCCCCATACAATCACCAATCAACGTCGAATTGCCACCGGGTCTCGTAGCTATACCGATTCATCATTTATCAATGGATAAATCCCATCAAAACTCTCTTTGGCCTTTGTGAAGAGTGGCAATGCCGTTGGATCCTGGACAAGATTTTAATTTTTTCGGTCTATCTAGCCTTCTGTGCAAAGTGAATGGTATTCCACTGTACACTCTATCATTTGACAAAAAATCCTATAGAACTCTGTATGAGTTGACCATGCAATCCCTAGATCATGACTCCCAACTATTTGAAAATGGAATAACCGACTCAATGTTTTCAAAAAATCATGGCGTAATTGTTTTGGACCTGTCGGGGACCCAGGATATGAGCATAGTACGAACAGGGAATGTACGTTTAGAGTGTACATTTGCCGATGCTTTGACTGAGAGTATCACGCTAATATCATTGAGTCAATGTGAAACCTATTGGGAAATCACACCTGACGGCAGTGTTCTACTAGACCTAGCACCATGAACACAAACCAAATAATCCACATATTTAATATGGATCCATACATGTCCCAGTACAAGTCCTATTGTACACCATCGGACTTCATTGAAAAAATTCCAAGTGTTAAAAATACCCTAATCATTGTTAATAGCAGTCCATCGACTTTGAAGACAGGTCATTGGCTATGCATCTTTCAAACAGCGAAGAATATTGAATTTTTTGATCCTCTTGGCCTATCATATAAATTCTACACTCCACACATCAGCAACTTTATTGAGAGCAGTGGGAAAACTATTATTCAAAACCAAAGGAGAGTACAGGATTTAACGGTTAAGACATGTGGCTTTCATGCTCTACTCTTTTTCATGTTCAGATTTCGCAGCTATACCTACAAGCAGTTTCTCGACATCTACAATGACTTTCCTCGATTGAACGACTTTCTAGTGGAAAATATACTTACAAGCGTGTTTAATATTGATTTTAGTGCCCTACGAATAAAATTTTCTAAAAATGTATGTGAAATTGTTTATTAATAAAAATAATGTATGTACATGATAAAAAAGACTTTTCTACTCTTTAGATTTCATCTTCTACTAGGTATAGGTGTTTGTCGAGAACAACCAATGCAGGTAGATCATCTGAATTCACAGTATACTGATCCTGATGTGCTGTAATGTCACGGTCACATTTTCTACAGTAGAGTGTAACTTCACTCTTGTCATATCTCTTTGTATAGTCAATGATACTATTCTCATTCATTTTATAGAACTTAAATGTTTCAATTTGCTTATTTGAAGCAATGTCACAAACAGTGTCCTCAAGTGGTGAATCACATTCCGTCACAGCCAAATAAAAATCAGTGGGCTTGTAATCAGAGTAGCCATTGTCTTCACAACGATGACGTAGAAACCAAATTCTTTTGTTGTTCCAACAGTTGAATCGCTGACCCGGCTCCTCCTCCCAAAACAATCTAAAACCACGACGATACCAATCTCTTAGCAATAAACTAAAATCACGCTTAGGATTCTTTCCAATCATACCAGAATATGTATTCTCCCACTGATTACATTTATCATAGTGGTAATTCGAGCATAGGTGCCCTCTAGGAGGAGAGTCACACACCACTTCAAGACAGGAATTACAACCTTTAATTTGTACAACATATCCTCTATGCAATTTACACGGGTTGCATAATCTGCACTTTTCATCATAATCATCAATCATTTTACAATTCTCACATGATGACCAGCTGGCCAGTGTGTACATGCATAGTGGACAAGTATGGAACATTTTTTCATGTGTTGACACTCTCACCTCCAAAATGAAACTGAGCTACCAACAAGAAATTGAGTGGGATAGAGAGAGAGAGAGAGAGGAGTAAATCATCCTTGAACTCCATCTTTCTCACGAAAAAAAAGTCCTATATTTCTAAACTAGTGTTTAAAAGCATGTCCACAATATCATTTTGCTGTGTCGTGATTAATATGTCAATAAATTGTGCAAATGCATTTGGACCACAACTTAAAAGCTTCATGCAATAGTCTAATGATGGAGAATCAGTTTTCATTATATCAACAAGCATTTCCTGAGAAAATATCTTCCTTTGAATAGACAACTCTAGAAAATCATCATCTAGAATCAAACTTTCTTCCATAAACACAAGATTCCCCATGATTCGCTCTTTCTCAAATCTATCCATTTTTTAGAGTCCTAACACTCTCACAACCAACTTCAGGCTAACCAGGATTCTTTTTTTTCCACTCTAAAAAAATATACGCTAACCTACTATAGAAAGAAAAATATCTTTGATTTAGAAACAGTTTTATTGAGCATGATTACAACAATAATAATCACTGATTCAGTTTGTTTTCATCAATATATTTCACTAGTGCATCTAATGCTGCCTTAAGTCTATTTATATGCACAATGTTCAGTTTCGCAGCAAAACATAATTACTCCTCCATTTTAAATTTGCTTAAAGATATCACATATCTATCATATATATCGTCCCATTCAAGGCTTAGTCTACATCCTCGTGTTATTTCCACATCCACGTTTGGTACTCTTGTATCATTGCTGCTGCTACCTGCTCCACCATCAAGCTCCAATAGTGTAAATGTTCCACTCATTTTCTCTACTAATATCGTCTCAAACTATTCTATATCGTCTCAAAATATTGTCATACTATTCTCTCCGAATTCAATTCTCCTACTAATATGAACTACAATGAAAATCACTCCTTTTATTTGAATCCAATTACTAATCAAGATATCGTATGTGGAGTAGCCTCCGCTCTCTCTGATTGGCCCCAAAAATGGATGTTGCCTCATAAACCAGTCTGGTTGCATTATACAATCTCAACCATAGTTTCAAAACGTGTATGATCGCTTTGCTTGGAAAGGTACCAAGGAACATAATGCCCTCAAATAGCATGGGGAGGAACGTAAACCCATAGAACCCATATGACATTGCAAGGGGATACTCACTTTCTTTGAAATGGTGTAGAGTTTCTAAAGAAGTATTACCTAGATGCGAGGGGCTACTCACTCTCTTTGAAAAGGTGTAGAGCTTCTATAGAAATGTTTTCCTATAGCTTCTATAGAATCCAGATGATGCATTCTACTCATGTACGAAATGATTTCTGTCCGTTTCATGTTTTGTAGGCGCTCCTTACTTTCAGCTGAAAATGTTCTTTCTTTAATTTTTAATTGAATCAGTTATTTATTCTAATTTCTGTTCGATTTTTGTTTAATTCATTTATTCATGGTAGTTTTACGCCTGGAAAATCATTTGAATTTATTTCTACTCATTTTCGCCTAACGAGGCTGATTATTATTCCTTGACAAACTTGTTTTGCGAAAAAAATGTTCTATATTAATTTCCGTTCATTTTTTATTGATATAGTCTTTTCATATAAAAAACATTTTATATCTTTTTAATTTTTTTTATTAGACTCCATAGTTTTTACTTTGAAGATTATTTGATTTTATTTCTGCTCATTTTTGGTTTAATGAGGCTCTTTACTTTTCTTTAAAAAACTTATGTTTCCCATTAACAAATATTGTCTGTAAGTAATTAAATAAAAAAAAACAAAGTTTTTCAACTGAAAGTGAGGAGCAACATCAAACCTTAAAACAAACTGAAATTATTACATACATAAAAGGGGCTTCCTCCTCCTCAAGACCTCGCTCTTTACGTTAAAGTTTTTTTTTGTAGAATTTTAAAACAAAGCTTATTGTTATAATTAAACAACCATTGTGTTTCAGTAGTCGTTTTTAAAGAATTTGGGCAAAAAATGGAAACTCTAGCGTAAAGAGCAAGTCCTATTTAGAAGGGGTAACTCCTTTCATATACGTTATAATTTCTGTTCGTTTTAAGTTTTGATGTTGCTCCTTACTTTTAGTTATTATTTTCTTTTTAATTCAATTTCTGATCGTTTTAAATAATACCGGGAAATCCAGCTCTCTCTCCGTGAAAAATTCCGATACTTGAGTGTTATACGCCACTCACTAAAGTTTACGATGCGTAAAACTCGAGAACAAACCGGTTTCTTCGTTACTTTAGAAAGGAATTTGGGCTATATATTTGTACATTAGGAGGGATGGGGTAAAGTAGGTACAATTAGTCTGCATATTATGAAGTAAGAATTGTTTTCTGACTTCAAACGGTTCAAATACTTTACCCCCCCCCTTATATGCAAATATATAGCCCAAGTTACATATTTCCCATCTATTATGTCACTTATCTTTGCCTTGTCTCGTGCTAACCTGAAAGAAACTAACGAAGAAACCGTTTTGTTCTCGAGTTTTACACAGCGTAAACTTGAGTAAGTAGCGTATAATACACATTTACCAAAACTCTCTCCCTACGGAAAATAAAAAAATTAAATTCAAATAAAACGCTCGGTTCTGTTCTATTAGCCGGGAAACACGCGAGACGGCCATTCGAGAAAAGCAAAGATCAAATAGGCATTACCCGGTAATTGCTATCTGACGCTGTATAAACAATGGGTTCTCACTCCGGGAACTATATTTAAACTATAGTTTTTTGGTGTTTAGGGGGAACAAAGGTACCTAGGTTAGGTTACGTATTTAGTATATTCTATGCTTTACCCCCACCCCCCTAATGTGCAAATATATAGCCGAAGTTTGTTTTTAAACTATTATATTTTATCCTATTTTGTTCTATTTCATTACATTAACGAAAGTTCACTTCTCGTGTGTTGCCCGGCTAATAGAACAGTACCAAATTCTCAAATTTGGAAAGCCTTATTTTCCACGGGGGGGGGAGTATTTTCCAGGGGTATATTTTCTGTGGGGGAGACATTTTCCGGGGGGGGGGTCCTGCTGGGTATATTTTCCGGGGGTATTTTCACAGGGGGGGTATTTTACGCGGGGATTTGTTTTCCAGGGGATATTTTCCGCGGGTGGGGCGGGTATTTTCCGCGGAAGGTATTTTCTAGGGGTGGGGGTATTTTCCGTGGGGGTACTTTCCGTGGGTGTATTTTCCAGGGAGATATTTTTTGGGGGGTATTTTCCGTGGGGGGGGGGTATTTTCCACGGGGTATTTTCAGCGGGGGGATGTATTTTCCGCGGGGGTATTGTCCGGCCTTATTGTCTGTTTTTTTTCCGTGGGGGGGGGTATTTTCCGGAGGTTTAATCGCCGGGGGGTCAACGCAAGCCACCCTTTCTGGAGTAGTGCGGTTACGACTAGGTAATGGTCGGACCCATTTTTCGAAACAGTATCTGCCCCTTTGTATGCCCTTCAGTCATGGACAGAGGATCGCCATCTTTGTCTTATCATTAGATAATCAAGTTGTGCAAGTGTGCGGCCATCTCGGGATCTCCGCGTGAACATATGAGCATTTTTGTGTTGGAAAAAAGTGTTCATAAGGGATAGCTTGTTATGTATTGCAAACTGAAGCAATCTTGTACCATTCACGCAACGTTCTCCGCGTCCGTGTGGTCCAATACTACCATGTTCTGCTGGGTCAGAACGGGTCCTACCCTTGCATTGAAATCCCCCCCTCCCAATCCCAATCTGTTCTTGGCTAGGACAGTTGTTAAGGACCGCCTACAATTCGTCATAGAAGTGATCTTTCAGGTGGTCAGGGGAGTCTCGTGTAGGTGCATGCGCTGCTATTACAGTCACGTTGAAAGGGTGTCCATGCAGTCGGATCTTCACTATTCGGTTGGAGACTGGATCCCAGTCAAGCACTGATGATTCGGTCTTCTCACTGAGAATGAATCAGACACCATGACGTCCGGAACAGTCGCTAGAGCCAGAGTTATAAAAATGACATACGTCAGTCATTTCTGGGCCACTGATCGTCGTTTTACCTTGGTCATTCAATATTGTTTCAGTGAGGCACAGGATGTCTAGGTTGTATCGGTAGAATTCTTTGGCGGTTAAAGCCTGTGCCACGTCACATTTTAGCGAAAATACATTCCAGGTCACAATTCTTAAAGTCCCCTTTATAATCTTCAACGATGTTACTGTTGTACCGACTCGCCCACTTTTCGCCAAGGTCACCGGAAGCCTTGACGCGTCACATGCCGGGAATGCTGTAGCATAGGTTGTTTGACTTTGGTTCAACATTTGGAATTTAATTCCAAATTTTATTGACCAGCAGTTCCCCAGGTCATCGGGTACCCTGGTGCGTTAGCACTCTTAAACTGGGTTAGGTAGTTTAAGAGAGGTCCACCCTTCCACCACTTTGAGGTGCACCTAGGATTTCCCCAGCGGACGTTAGGGATGGAGGTTGAAGTGCTTGAGCCCACTCGTAACAGCCCACAACCGCCGCAACAAGCGGGAATACACCTTGCCATGTATATATATATATATATATATATATAATATATATATATATATATATATATATATATATATATATATATATATATACATATATATATATATATATATATATATATATATATATATATATATATATATATATATATATATATATATATATATATATATATACTATATATATATATATATATATATATATATATATATATATATACATATATATATATATATATATATATATATATATATATATAATATATATATATATATATATATATATATATATATATATATATATATATATATATACATATATATATATATATATATATATATATTATATATATATATATATATATATATATATATATATAATATATATATATATATATATATCTATATATATATATATATATATTATATATATATATATATATATATATATATATATATATATATATATACATATATATATATATATACATATATATATATATATATATATATATAATATATATATATATATATATATATATATATATATATATATATATATATATATATATATATATATATATATATATATATATATATATATATATATATATATATATATATAACTTTAAGATCTACTTGAACTCTTTAAGATCTACTTTTCACAAGCATAGCCATTTTTTAGTTTGTTTCCTAATAAAGAGGCTGTCTTTAATTGCTTAAACAAGTTATTTACCTTCTATTTTTAGAATATACCAAGCCTACCGAACATTTTTTAATTAATTTCAAAGCACTTTTCCAGTCCAGGCTCCTTCCATTTTAGTCTTTGTTTTAGTTACTTTAAGCCTAATTTTCAAAATTTGTGCTCTAAGTCCGAAATTTTCCATTGCTTATCCCTGCCAACATGTTACTACACCTTTAAACCTTTAAACTGTATTGGATTCTTTACACCTTTAAAGTTTTGACATGTGTCAAGCAGGTTTTAATTGACGTTTCTCCGTATTCCCGCGCAGAAATAACGCCTTCCCCTAACCCACAACAGGAACGGCACTTCAGAGGAAACATTTTCAAAGCTAGTACCCATTGGTGACCTAGTACAAGTAAAATACATTTATGTAGCGTCAAAACTAGCTTAAATCGTGTCTTTTTTAATATCTTTTAATTTTACAAGCCGAACAGATTTTTTAGTGATGATTTTAATGTCGATAACTTTTTCAAACCCTATTAATAATAAACTTTTTGATTCCGATCTTTCGTAATCTTTTTTCACTTGCTCGTATTTCACGATCACATCGGATCTTTTAAAATGCCATACCTGGTAAGCAATTAGCGTTCAAAAATCCTCACCCAAATGGTGTCCATTCTGAAGTTTGGATAGCCATTCATTTTGGATTTTTTTTTATTCAGTTGCCCATTCACCGTTACTCAGAAAGGGCCTCTTTTATATTAGTATTTGTTTATAAGGTTTGTCATTTGGACTTTAATCTTGGTTTTTGTTTTTATAACTTTGGTTTTATTTTTTATAACTTGGTTTTTATTTTAATTATGTATTGAGGACGGCTGTGCGGAGTTTTTGACCGAATATTTGCAATAGACCCCAGCGCCGCGCCGGTGGATCGACCGAACGCTGCCGACAAGAGGCCCGGTCGAACGCCGCCGAAGTGTCGTAACGCCACCGGCGCGCCGCAGGCACGCCGCCACCGGCAGAGGCAGTGGCGTTCGGTCGACTTTAAATTATTTTTGCGGCAATTCTTTATTGCGTCAACCGCAAAGTCGGAGCTTTCCTTCTCGTGTGGTTTAGTATTTCGATTTTCCTGATTAGAAATAAAGCAGGGCTTGCACTATCCCTGAATTTTCGGGTATTTCCCCGAAAATCTATGCGTCACTCCGAAAAAAAATTGGTTCCCCGAATCCCCGAAAATCACGCAGTCACGGTGCCACCCATAGCGATTTATCACCAGTGACTCTCCCTGCCAAATATTACTTTGCATATCATAATTCTTCACTACTCTCTTGCTCATTAATTTTCGTCTCTTTGGTTACTTTGCATAAAAACCAGACAGATGCAATATGGTATTGCAAATATTGCAATATACACAGTTCTTCATATGTTGACAAAAAAAATATCGTCTTTATGAAATGAGTTTAAATCATTTCGAATGCAGTATCCCAATCGCTATTTCTTACATCATTCGTAGTCAAGAATTTTATTTTCAAGTTGAATAGAACTATTGAACGCATTCACTACTATACAGCTTCAGCCTTTTGTTGGATTTTGAAATTGACAGCCGACAGATTGCTTCTACAGCTGAATTGTAAATTCGCAGATTAAAATTTTTTTTGGTGTGTTTAGATAAGATTTTCGTAATGTTTAATACTCAATTATTGAACGCCTGATAGAAAATACAATCTTCTTTCTGGAACATTTTTATCCCCCCCCCCCAAAAAAAAACAAAACAACCTTCGATTGAGACAAAATTTAGCTATAGACTAAGCTATGTAATACCTCATTGTTTTTTTTATTGAAAGCAGGGATTCCAAAAAGATAATTATTTTTTTCATTTAAAGTGGAGAAAGAAGAAAATGATATCAAATTCCCTGGGAAACCATTGAAACATTTTGATAGACTCAGGGCCTCCCATTAGGACTTGTTCATTGTCTTGGGTATTTTACGATTTCTCATAGGCTACTGGCCTTATTTGGCTTTTGCGTGTGCTCCCTTTTAATTAGATTCTTTGGATATTATGGAATGCATTGGCGAATCTATCACTCAGTTTTTCAATAATTTGAGGTATACCTGAATAATTTCGACATTTTTGTTGTTGTCTTTGTACCCCTTTACTCATACCCTCAATTTTTTTTCAAGGAACACTAAGCTGTTTAACGTTATTTTACGTGTTTGTTTGAACCATATAGTGACCTAGTTAGTCATTAAGTAAATTATTTTTCTAATGAAACCTGAGACGGTATCCTATCAAGGTGGTATCCAGAGGGGGGGGGGATAGGGAGGTATTACATTTAAATGATAATAGCTCGAAATTTTATTTATTGAAAGCAGGGATCCCAAAAAGTTGATTTTTTTTTAAATTTAAAGCAGAGACGACATCCTATCAAGGTGGTATCCAGAGGGGGTATTGAGCTATCATATTTAAATAATAATGCCTCGATTTTTTTTAAAGCAGGAGTGCCAATAAGTTAATTATTCTTTTTTATTTAAAACAGAGACGTTATCCTATCAAGATGGTATCCAGAAGGGGGGGGGCATAGGGAGTTATTATATTTAGGTGATAGTACCTTGATTTTTTTTTTTATTGAAAGCAGGGATGCCAAAAAGTTGAAAAGTTGACAAAACTAACACGATTTTCGTGAGTTATACTTGATACAGCGCTTGCATGGTTTTATCGTCCAAAGGGAAAGGGACATATGCGTCCAATCCGTTTTTTTTTATTGATGAAACGGGTTTACTTTGAAAACATTCATTCATAAGTACCAGGCAGATTCACACTAAAACGAATTGGTGTGACGAAAGCGATATCGACATCCCCACCTAAAATTGCGCTCGAGTAACAATGGCGCCCTTGGCCCAGTGCCCAAGTTACATTAAAAGGCCAGGTCATAATAAAAGCTTTCAATTTGGGAGGTTCAAGGAGGAGTCTTTGACAGTCTTATGACCTCAGGGTACTAGATGTTGCAACGTTTTTACGTATCTACAGTGGTTTAGAAAATTCGATCACCTCACAAATGATTACCAAAAATATGCACAAATGTAACATTTGGGATATTATAACACTTTTTTCAAAGCTTTGAAGAAAAGCAAAAAAGTCTAAATACCCCTAACTTCGCTTGAAAGCTATTTTAAAAAATTCATTGTAGCCTTATGGCTTTTACTATAGGCAACACTATAGCATTGCCTCTAATTCCAACATTCAAGAGTAACAAACTCCAAATATTGTTGCTTTATTGCTGTATTGCCACATTAAAGCCGAATAGCTATTGGTCAGTTCGTAACTCAAAAATTAAATTGGCGTTAAGAGTATAGAATACTTGAAAGAAGTTCACTGGACCATGGTTTATCTTCGAGTTACGTATAATCCGAGTAAGACATAGTTTGAGTTATGGAGGTCATTCTAAATGAAATATAATGGTAATGAGATGTAGAGGTAAACCAAATGAAAATTTGAGTTTCAGGTGTACAAAATCGCTAAATTTACTCCCTACAGCCACTACAAAGTAAAGATTAACTTTTTTGCTTTATTAATATGAAATCAAGTTATTTACTCTGTTGGTAAAAAATGATATCTAAATATATAATGAAACTAACGTGGACAAAGACACTAAATAGTGCAGTCCGTATATTAACCTCACTATGTAAAAAAATCCGTAATCTTCTTCTGCCTAAGTCTATTGCCAATACGTTTTTCAATCATCTTTTCGATTGAAGCAACTGATAAAAAAACATTATCTGGTATATTACTTGTTTCTTTTTTTAGAAACATACATAAAGTACGAACTGCAGCTTTGAATTCCTGCAGCTTTGGTACAATGTCGGCTGGCTCCTGTTCTTCATTTTGTCATCCTCATCCTCATGGAACATCCTCATCGACGGATATGGATTCTACGATTTCATCGTCTGTTAGCGTTCCGGTTACAACTACCTTCTCGTTGACAAGTGTAAATTTTTCAAATGTTGGTAACTTTTCTGATGACAGCTGCATTATCACCTCATTCCACTCAGCCTCGATGTTATCGTTTGGTTCCACTTCTAGTTTTTTTTTTTGGTCAACTAACTTCTTGTCGACAAGTGTAAATTCTTCAAATGTTGATATCTTGTCTGATGACAGCTGCATTATCACTTCATTCCTATCAGCCTTGAGGTTGTCGTTTGGTTCCACTTCTAGTTGTTTTTACTCAACTAACTTCTTGTCGACAAGTGTAAATTCTTCAAATGTTGATATCTTGTCTGATGACAGCTGCATTATCACTTCATTCCTGTCAGCATCGAGGTTGTCGTTTGGTTCCACTTCTAGTTGTTTTTACTCAACTAACTTCTTGTCGACAAGTGTAAATTCTTCAAATGTTGATATCTTGTCTGATGACAGCTGCATTATCACCTCATTCCACTCAGCCTCGAGGCTATCGTTTGGTTACACTTCTAATTGTTTTGGTACATGTACCACTTGTGGTCCATTTTCAGCTTGATTTTCAGGCAGTTCGAATCGACACGACTTGCAGTTGGCTATTGTCTTGCTTGTTGTGCTGCCACAACATTTGTTGGCAAATCGTATGCCTCTAAGAGGCTGATTGTGCACACCTTCATGTCTTCAATGTCAGAAATATATTTTCTGACCACTTCACTTCTGTAGCGTACCTTGAAGATTTTTATTATTCCAGCATCTAGTGGCTGCAATTTGGATGTCTTGTTGGCCGGCAAAACTTTTACATTAACTCCTTTAGAGAAGGAATGGGAATGTGTGCTGTGCAATGGCCCTCAAACAGTAGAATTTTGGGTTTCTTTTGCCCCAAAGTTTTATCTAATGCAGTCAAAAATAAAGAAAATTCCTTGCCCTTTTATTTAACGTGTATTTAAGAGGCATAGACTTTCCTCCTATAAAGCACCTAGGATATTTTGCTTTGCCAATAACCTAATGAAGGGCTTTAACATGGTTGATCCCGTCATATTGGCTGCTATGAAAATTGTAACACTTTCTTTGCTGTGTTTGCCACCATGACATTTTTCATTGACTTTAAATTGATAGGTTTTATCAGGGAGGCACTTGAAGTAAAAAGCTACTTCATGAGCGTTAAATATACTTTTCAGGTGATAATTCTTCAAAATATTCCTTAACGAGCCATTCCAGTCATCACAAACATTGCAGTTCACAGAAGCACTCTCACCAGAAAATTTTTTAAATGTGATATTGTGCCTCTTTTTACAATTCTCGACCCAGCGTAACCTTAAAATTACCACCTCCTACAGATTTGGTGAAGTACTCAGCCTTTTTTGTAATAATTGAACCCCCAAAAAGAGTCTTCTTAACCCCACATTGTTTGAACCGTTTAGCCATACACCAATTGACATCAAGAAACTCAGCAGATCTCTACCTCTTACATTTAATGTCGCCATCATTGGCTTGCTTTTCGATTTCTGTCTGGATTTTGAAAAAAATTTAAAGCATAGTACCTGGGATGATATACATATCAGCTATGTATTTCGTGTTTTGCGTCCCTTCATGCACCATCTTAATTATTTCCAGCTTCTCACCTACCACCACGTTTTTACTTGTATCTTTGCACTCATTTTTACTCGAATACTGTATTCACAATCACCACGCTAACGGTGTAAACAATACACAATCGGTATTAAAGCATAGTACTAAATACTGTGACAGCACTGACAGACGCTTCAGTATATGTTATTCACCAACTCGTTGCAACCTGCACACGGGGGTTTCGACTTATAGAGTCGGCTGAAAAAACTTAGAGATACAGAGGTAAACTTTGACTTCTGGAGGTAAAGTAAAAATTAACTTCAACTTATTTACTGAATTTACAACTATAAAGGTAATTTTCGGGTCACTTCGAAATACAGGGGTAAGATACAACCGCAAAATTATTTCAAGCTATGCATGGTTTTTTTCTTCGACTTCGACCGGTTTTTCATAGGCGATTGAAAAGAATTCAAGATATTGAGGATTTCGAGCTACAGAGAGTCGACTGTACAGGAGGGGCTGCAAAAATTTTCAAGGGGTGAGGGAGTAGAGAGTTGTAAAAAGGGGATTTGCCAGAATCACTCTTGATCGTTGCGTAACTCAAAATTAAATTAGTTTTAGATGGTAGCATCCTTGGACGAAGGATATAGAACCCCCAAAAACTTAAATACAGGAGGGGCTTCAAAATGTTCCAGTGGTGATGCAGTTGAAAAAAGGGGTTTTGCCTGAATAATGTTGTTCTTTTCCAAATATTGCAAAATGTTGCTCTTTCTTGTGCTTTTTCTTCTCCGAGGGGGAGGAGGGAAGCTTCTTCTCTCTATGAGTGCCATTGACTTGGAATTTGTTTATTTGTCATAATTTAATTCTCTATTTATGTCCTAGCAGAGGTATATAGTGAAACTCGATGTAGAGAAGAGGGGACTAGTAACAAAGACTTGGTCAAATTAGAGGGGGTTTTGATTCTTTTCTTATTTACTTAACTTAAATTCATACAAATCTTTAGGTTGACAAAAAAACAATAATTTAAACAGACACACATAGTAAAGTTATGAACCTACAATTTTTTCCAAAAATCAATACAGAAAATTAACAAGCAGAACAATACACCTTTTTGTAGTATTTAGAATACATGTTGCAACGCTAAACGCCTCTTGGGGAGGGAAGCTTAAACCCTTTAGACCCCTTGAATACACCCGTGAGCGTAGCATTATACCTCAATTATTTAAACAATTTTTACAATTTCTGTTTTAACAGAGGTGGGGGATACACTATGGAAGAAAAACAGTAGAATGACTCACTGTTAGCAGCGATCATTGCGACCACTATCGAAGATGACGTAGATGACGATTGAACAAGGACAGTAGTCAGAATTCCAATCATTACACCAACAACTGGATTCGCTAGCAGCGAATCGTTTGAAAAAACATCACCTGAAAGGTTTATTAATTTCTGTAAAAGGTAATATACATGTTACTGGCAATCTACTATTTTTTCTTTACCAGTATTTCCGTTGTCAGCTATCTATATATTATCCTCAGTTATTGGTATATTTTTTAGGGAGGGGGGGCAATTGGCTATTATGTGATTCACTGCTGATACGTAATTTGAGACAATCGAATACATAGTTGATATAGATGACATAGTTGTAAATTGCAAATTTTTAAAACCTACAGTCTCTTTTACAATAATTTACTTCTGTGAATAAGGTGGAGTTTGAGTGAAACTGTATTTGTCTAAAATCATGACATGTTCCTACGTGCCTAATGGCCTAAAGACATTTCAAAACTATTCAGGTCACTAAAAATACACTTAATACAAATTTAAAAGAAATAGTAAGAAAAAAGGACATAAGAATTTGTTTTGTATATGTCTTAAAATGGAAAGGTACGGTATTGTGAAATCATTCCAAAGGCAGCGCAATCGCGCTGCCTAAGTAAAGAACAATGTTGGCACAATGTATTGTTTACTTTTTTTTCTTTAGACCAGGACACTTCGTATCGAAGAAGTTGTCGTAAAAACTTCAAAAAAGGCTCATTCGATTGAAAATTGGAGTGGCTTGTGCCCTTTTTAATAGTCGAAAGTGATTGGAAGGCAACTAACACCCCTTCCACGCCCTCCATTTCCCAAAACACATCTAATCAAAATTTTGAGATATCCATTTTGGTCAGCGTAGTTGATTTGCAGATTGAAATTATGTTTTTGAGGAGGACACTCCCCCACAGCCCTGAGGGCAAGGGTTTTTAGTTATGCCCTGGGGGCATATAAGATTCTTATAGAAAGTGTTGTCGTAGAAACTTCAAAAAAGGCTCATTCAAATGGAAATTCAAAGGGCTAATGCCCTTTTTAATAGTCGAAAGTGATTGAAGGGCAACTAACCCCCTTTCACGCCCACCTTTTCCCCAAAAACATCCAATCAAAATTTTGAGATAACCATTTTCTTCAACGTAGTTGAAGTTCTGGAAATTAGGTCTTTGAGGATGACAACCCCCACAGTCCTTAGGGCAAGGGTTGTAAGCTATGCCCTGGGGGCATATAAGGTTTTTATAGAAAGCGATGTCGTAGAAAATTCAAAAAAGGCTCATTCGATTGGAAATTGAAATAGCTAGTGCCCTATTTAATAGTCGAAAGTGATTGGAGGGCAACTAACACCCCTCTCACGCCCACCTTTTCCCCAAACACATCCAATCAAAATTTTGAGATAATGATTTTGTTCAACGTAGTTGAAGTTCTGGATATTAGATCTTTGAGGATGACAACCCCCTCCCCCCACAGCCCTCTGGGCAAGGGTTGTAATTTATGCCCTGGGGGCATATAAGGTTTTTATAGAAAGTGTTGTCGTAGAAACTTCAAAAGGGCCCATTCGATTGGAAATTGAAAGGGCTAGTGTCTTTTTTAATAGTCGAAAGCGATTGGAGGGCAACTAACACCCCTCTCACCCCCAACTTTTCCCTAGACACATCCAATCAAAATTTTGAGGTAGCCACTTTGTTAAACGTAGTTGAAAGTTCTGGAAATTATGTCTTTGAGGATGACAACCCCCTCACAACCCTCAGGGCAAGGGTTGTAATTTATGCCCTGGGAGCATATAAGGTGTTTATAGAAATTGTTGACGTAGAAACTCAAAAAGGGTTCATTCAATTGGAAATGGAAAGGGCTAGTGTCCTTTTTAGTAGTCGAAAGTGGTTAGAAGGCTTGGCATTTTAAAGTAAAGAGCGATGTGGGTACAATGTATTATTTTTTTTTTTTGTTTAGACCAGGGCACTTCGTGTCGAAGGAGTTGTAGAAACTTCGAAAAGGGCTCATTCGATTGAAAATAGAAAGGGCTAGTGCCGTTTTTAATAGTTGAAAGTGATTGGAGGGCAATTAATCCCCCTCCCACGCCCACCCTCCCATTTGCCTATTATGTTTAAAAACTAAATGTTTATTTAAGATTAAATTACAATGCACTGTGTTAATGCAAATTCCCAATAAGGCATCTCAACAGTATCCCAAGAATTACTGAGGATATTATAATCCAACTCTCGGGGATACTTCTGCTCTTAAAATTTAACCAAATCAAAATAGCGTAAGTTTGTCCAAGCTATCAAAGAAAGTAAACAGATTTTTTTGCGAATGGTATCAAGTTTTCTATTTCAGGTCAATTAGAGGAGGTATGAAACTAAATTAAACACTACTATTTGAGTTCAGATTTTTGAAAGGGTGTATGTTGTTAAAATTGCTGAAAACTTTTCTCCAGCATACAAATAGCAGGCCAAACTAGAAAGTCTTAAAAAAATGAAAAGATTTAAACTATTATTTTCTTTTTCCCTTAAAACACTTTGTCAATATAAAATGAACAGTAGTTAATTAAAAAAATCTTTTTCCACAAAGTAAGTTTTTCAAAGAAAGTAAAGAATTTCATTATACTAAAAAGGAGCAAAAATAAAATCAAATAATATACCAAGGGTGAAACTACCGCAAATCAGCATCGATTAATAAATGAAACCCAAAACTAACAGAAATTACAATAAATAACAGAGTCAAACTCAAAACGAGCAGAAATTAACATGAGTAGGGGGTCAAAACCCCTAAGCCTTCCCCAGGCCAGAACATAACTTGCACTTTACTGAAAAAAATATAAATGTTTTTACTTTTTTTAATTAAAAAAACTTTTTCCACAAAATAGGTTTTTCAAAGAAAAGTAAAGAACTCCATTAAACAAAAAATGAGCAAAATAAAAAATCTATCAGGCGTAATCTACCACAAAATAGGTTTTTCAAAGAAAAGTAAAGAACTCCATTAAACAAAAAATGAGCAAAAATAAATAATCTATCAGGCGTGAAACTACCACAAATCAGCATCAACAAATAAATGAAACCTAAAACGAACAGAAATTACAATAATTAAGTCAAACTCAAAACGAGCAAAAATTAACGTAAGATGGGTGCAAAACCATTATGCCTTCCCAAGGCCAGAACAAAATTTGCATTTTACTGAAAAAAATATAAATGTTTTTACTTTTATAACTTTAATAAATCAAATAATATTAACATTTTGATTACTAAATATCAGTATATGTATATTAAACTGACAATACACATTCATTTGTATTTTTTTCAGTTAAGTGCAAATTTTTTTCTGCCCCTCCCACCCCCACGTCCATCATTCTCCAAAACACATCCAATCAAAATTTTGAGATAGCCATTTTGTTCAGCGTAGACTAGTTGATTTCGAGATAGAAAATATGTTTTTGAGGAGGAAACTCCCCCGCAACCCTCAGGGCAAAGGTTTTAAGTTATACCCTGGGGGCATATAAGGTCTTTGTAGAAGGCGTTGTCGTAGGAACTTCAAAACAGGCTCATTCGATTGGAAATTCAAAGGGCTAGAGCCCTTTTTAAAAGTCGAAAGTGATTGGAGGGCAACCAGCCCCCCCCCCACGCCCATCATTCCCCCAAATACATCCAATCAAAATTTGGAAATAGCCATTTTGTTCAGCATAGTTGATTTCCAGATAGAAAATATGTTTTTGAGGTGGAAACTCCCCCACAACCCTCAGGGCAATGGTTTTAAGTTATGCGCTGGGGCATATAAGGTTTTTAAAGAAGGTGTTGTCGTAGAAACTTCAAAACAGGCTAATTCGATTGGGAATTCAAAGGGCAAGTGCCCTTTTTAATAGTTGAAAGTGATTGGAGGCCAACTAGCCCCCCCCCCCCCCACACGCCAATCATTCCCCCAAACATATCCAATCGGAATTTTGAGATAGCCATTTTAGTCAGCGTAGGCTATTTGATTTCCAGATAGAAAATATGTTTTTTTTAGGAGGACACTCCCCCACAACCCTCAGGGCAAGAGTTTTAAGTTATGCCCTGGGGGCATATAAGGTTTTTATAAGAAGGCGTTGTCGTAGAAACTTCAAAACAGGCTCATTCGATTGGAAATTCAAAGGCAACTAGCCCCCCCCCCACGTCCATCATTCACCCAAACACATCCAATCAAAATTTTGAGATAGCCATTTTTTTAGCGTAGGCTAGTTGATTTACAAATAGAAAATATGTTTTTGAAAAGGACAATCCCCCACAACCCTCAGGGCAAGGGTTTTAAGTTATGCCCTGGGGGCATAAAGGTTATTATAGAAGGCGTTGTCGTAGAAACTTCAAAAAAGGCTAATTCTATTGGAAATTCAAAGGGCTAGTGCTGTTTTTAATAGGCGAAAGTGATTGGAGGGCAACTAGCCCCCCCCCCACGGCCATCAATCCCCCAAACACGTCCAATCAAAATTTTGAGATAGCCATTTTGTTCAGCGTAGTTGATTTCCAGATAGAAAATATGTTTTTGAGGAGTACTCTCCCCCAAAACCCTCAGGGCAAGGGTTTTAAGTTATGCCCAGGGGGCATATAAGGTTTTTATAGAAAGCGTTGTCGTAGAAACTTCAAAAAGGCTTCTTCGATTTTAAGTTCAATGGGCTATATCCCTTCTTAATAGTCGAAAGTGATTGGTGGGGAACTAGCCCCTCCCTCACGCCCATCATTCCCCTAAACACATCCAATCAAAGCTTTGAGATAGCCATTTTGTTCAGCGTAGTTGATTTCCAGATAGAAAATATGTTTTTGAGGAGTACTCTCCCCCAAAACCCTCAGGGCAAGGGTTTTAAGTTATGTTCTGGGGTATATAAAGTTTTTATAGAAGGCGTTGTCATAGAAACTTCAAAAGGGACTCATCTGATTGGAAATTCAAAGGGCTAGTGCCCTTTTTAACAGTCGTAAGTGATTGGAGGGCAACATGCCCACCCCCAATGTCCAACATTCAACCAAACACATCCAATCAAAATTTTGAGATAGCCATTTTTTTAGCGTAGGCTAGTTGATTTCCAGATAGAAAATATGTTTTTGAGAAGGACAATCCCCCACAACCCTCAGGGCAAGGGTTTTAAGTTATGCCCTGGGGGCATAAAGGTTTTTATAGAAAAATTTGTCGTAGAAACTTCAAAAAAGGCTAAATCAATTGGAAATTAAAGGGCTAGTGCCGTTTTTAATAGGCAAAAGTGATTGGAGGGCAACTAGCCCCCCCCCCCACGCCTATCATTCCCCCAAACACATCCAATCAAAATTTTGAGATAGCCATTTTGTTCAGCGTAGTTGATTTCCAGATAGAAATTATGTTTCTGAGGAGTTCACTCCCCCATAACCCTCAGGGCAAGGGTTTTAAGGTATGCCCAGGGGGCATATAAGGTTTTTATAGAAGGTGTTGTCGTAGAAACTTCAAGAAAGGCTAATTCGGTTTTAAATTCAATGGGCTATATCCCTTCTTAATAGTTGAAAGTGATTGGAGGAAAACTAGCCCCTCCCTGACGCCCATCATTCCCCCAACACATCCAATCAAAATTTTGAGATAGCCGTTTTGTTCAGCGTAGTTGATTTCCTGATAGAAAATATGTTTTTGATGAGGACGTTTCCCAACAACCCTCAGGGCAAGGGTTTTAAGTTATGTTCTGGGGCATATAAAGTTTTTATAGAAGGCGTTGTCATAGAAACTTCAAAAGGGGCTCATCTGATTGGAAATTCAAAGGGCTAGTGCCCTTTTTAATAGTCGTAAGTGATTGGAGGGCAACATGCCCACCTTCCCCCACGTCCAACATTCACCCAAACACATCCAATCGAAATTTTGAGATAGCCATTTTGTTTAGCGTAGGCTAGTTGATTTCCAGATAGAAAATATGTTTTTGAGGAGGACACTCCCCGCAACCCTCAGGGCAAAGGTTTTAAGTTATACCCTGGGGGCATATAAGGTCTTTGTAGAAGGCGTTGTCGTAGAAACTTCAAAACAGGCTCATTCGATTGCAAATTCAAAGGGCTAGAGCCCTTTTTAAAAGTCGAAAGTGATTGGAGGGCAACCAGCCCCCCCCACGCCCATCATTCCCCCAAACACATCCAATCAAAATTTGGAAATAGCTATTTTGTTCAGCATAGTTGATTTCCAGATAGAAAATATGTTTTTGAGGTGGAAACTCCCCCTCAACCCTCAGGGCAATGGTTTTAAGTATTGCGCTGGGGGCATATAAGGTTTTTATAGAAGGTGTTGTCGTAGAAATTTCAAAACAGACTAATTCGATTGGGAATTCAAAGGGCAAGTGCCCTTTTTAATAGTTGAAAGTGATTGTAGGCCAACTAGCCCCCCCACGCCCATCATTCCCCCAAACACATCCAATCAGAATTTTGAGATAGCCATTTTGGTCAGCGTAGGCTAGTTGATTTCCATATAGAAAATATGTTTTTTTTTTAGGAGGACACTCCCCCACAACCTTCAGTGCAAGGGTTTTAAGTTATTCCGTGGGGCATATATGGTTTTTATAAGAAGGCGTTGTCGTAGAAACATCAAAACAGGCTTATTCAATTGGAAATTCAAAGGGCTAGTTCCCTTCTTAATAGTCGAAAGTGATTGGAGGGGAACTAACCCCTCCCCCACGCCCATAATTCCCCAAAATATATCCAATCAAAATTTTGAGATAGCCGTTTTGTTCAGCGTAGATGATTTCTAGATACAAAATATGTTTTGAGGAGAACACTTCCCAACAACCCTCAGGGCAAGGGCTTTAAGTTATGTCCTGGGGTATATAAAGTTTTTATAGAAGTCGTTGTCATAGAAACTTCAAAAGGGGCTCATTTGATTGGAAATTCAAAGGGCTAGTGCCCTTTTATATAGTCGAAAGTGATTGAAGGGCAACTAGCCCCCCCCCACGTCCATCATTCACCCAAACACATCCAATCAAAATTTGAGATAGCCATTTTGTTTAGCGTAGGCTAGTTGATTTCCAGATAGAAAATTTGTTTTTGAGGACAATCCACCACAACCTCAGGGCAAGGGTTTTAAGTTATGCCCTGGGGGCATAAAGGTTTTTAAAGAAGACGTTGTCGTAGAAACTTCAAAAAAGGCTAATTCAATTGGAAATTCAAAGGGCTAGTGCCGTTTTTAATAGGCGAAAGTGATTGGAGAGCAACTAGCCCCCCTCCCCACGCCCATCATTCCCCCCACGTCCAATCATAATTTTGAGATAGCCATTTTGTTCAGCGTGGTTGATTTCCAGATAGAAAATATGTTTTTGAGGAGTACTCTCCCCCACAACCCTCAGGGCAAGGGTTTTAAGTTATGCCCAGGGGGCATATAAGGTTTTTATAGAAGGCGTTGTCGTAGAAACTTCAAAAAAGGCTAATTCGATTTTAAATTCAATGGGCTGTATCCCTTCTTAATAGTCGAAAGTGATTGGAGGGGAACTAGCCCCTCCCTCACGCCCATCATTCCCCCAAACACATCCAATCAAAATTTTGAGATAGCTGTTTTGTTCAGCGTAGTTGATTTCCAGATAGAAAATATGTTTTTGAGGAGGACATTTCCCAAGAACCCTCAGGGTAAAGGTTTTAAGTTATGTTCTGGGGTATATAAAGTTTTTATAGAAGGCGTTGTGATAGAAACTTCAAAAGGGGCTAATCTGATTGGAAATTCAAAGGGCTAGTGCCCTTTTTAATAGTCGTAAGTGATTGGAGGGCAACATACCCACCCCCAACGTCCAACATTCACCCAAACACATCCAATCAAAATTTTGAAATAGCCATTTTGTTTAGCGTGGGCTAGTTGATTTCCAGATAGAAAATATGTTTTTGAGAAGGACAATCCCCCACAACCCTCAGGGCAAGGGTTTTAAGGTATGCCCAGGGGGCATGTAAGGTTTTTATAGAAGGCGTTGTCGTAGAAACTTCAAAAAAGGCTAATTTGATTTTAAATTCAATGGGCTGTATCCCTTCTTAATAGTTGAAAGTGCTTGGAGGGGAACTAGCCCCCCCCCACGCCCATCATTCCCCCAAATACGTCCAATCAGAATTTTGAGATAGCCGTTTTGTTCAGCGTAGTTGATTTCCAGATAGAAAATATGTTTTTGAGGAGTACATTTCCCAACAACCTTCAGGGCCAGGGTTTTAAGTTATGCCCAGGGGGCATATAAGGTTTTTATAGAAGGCGTTGTCGTAGAAACTTCAAAAAATGCTAATTCGTTTTTAAATTCAATGGGCTATATCCCTTCTTAATAGTTGAAATTGATTGGAGGGGAACTAGCCCCTCCCTCACGCCCATCATTCCGACAAACAGATCCAATCAAAATTTTGAGATAGCCGTTTTGTTCAGCGTAGTGGATTTCCAGATATGTTTTTGAGGAGGACATTTCCCAACAACCCTCAGGGCAAGGGTTTTAAGTTATGTTCTGGGAAGGCGTTGTCATAGAAACTTCAAAAGGGGCTCATCTAATAGGAAATTCAAAGGGCTAGTGCCCTTTTTAATAGTTGTAAGTGATTGGAGGGCAACATGCCCACCCCCACGTCCAACATTCACCCAAACAGATCCAATCAAAATTTTGAGATAGCCGTGTTGTTCAGCGTAGTTGATTTCTAGATAGAAAATATGTTCTTGAGAAGGAAATTCCCCCACAACCCTCAGGGCAAGGGTTTTAAGCTATGCCCTGGGGGCATATAAGGTTTTTATAGAAGGCGTTGTCGTAGAAACTTCAAAAAAGTCTAATTCAATTAGAAATTCAATGGGCAATGCCCTTTTTAATAGTCGAAAGTGATTGGAGGGCAACTATTCCCCCCCCCCTCCCCACGCCCGTCATTCCCCCAAACACATCCAATCAAAATTTTGAGACAGCCATTTTGTTCAGCGTAGTTCATTTCCAGATAGAAAATATTTTTTTGAGGAGGACACTCCCCCACAACCCTAAGGGCAAGGGTTTTAAATTATGCCCAGGGGGCATATAATGTTTTTATAGAAGGGGTTGTCGTAGAAACTTCAAAATATGCTCATTAGATTGGAAATTCAGAGGGCTAGTGTCCTTTTTAATAGTCGAAAGTTATTGGAGGGCCACTAGTCCTTCCCCCCACACCCATCATTCCCCAAACAATCCTATAAACTTTTTTGATAACCATTTTGTTCAGCGTAATTGATTTTCAGATAGAAAATATGTTTTTAAGGAGAATACTCCGCCACAGCCCTCAGGGAAAGGGTTTTAAGTTATGCCCTGGGGGCATATAATGTTTTATTGAAGGCTTTGTCGTAGAAACTTCAGAAAAGGGCCCATTCGATTTGAAATTCAAAGGGCTAGTGCCTTTTTTAATAGTCGAAATTATTAGTAATATTTGTTGTTGTTGTTGTCGTTTAGACCAGGGCACTTCGTATCGAATGAGTTGTCGTGGGAACTTCGAAAGGGGCTCATTCGATTGAAAATAGAAAGGGCTGATGCCCTTTTTAACAGTCGAAAGTGATTGGAGGGCAACTAATCCCCCTTCCACTCCCACCCTCCTATTCGCCCATTATGTTTAAAAACTAAATGTTGCCTGAAGATTAAATCAAAATGCACTGTGATAATGCTAATTCCCAATAAGGCCTCTCAGCAGTATCCCAAGAGCGACTGAGGGTATTATGTTCAAACTTTTGAGGCTACTCCTGCTCTAAAAATTTATCCAAATCAAAATAGTGTAAGTGTATCCAAGCTATCAAAGAAAGTAAACAGATTTTTTTGCGAATGGTATCAAGTTTTCCACTTCAGGTCAACTAGAGGAGGTATGAAATTAAACAGTAAAAGTAAACAGTTAAACAGTACTACTTGTGTCCAGATTTTTAAAAGGGTGTATGTTGTTAAAAATTGCTGAAAATTTTTCTCCAGCATACAAATAGCGGGCCAAACTATAAAGTATTAAAAAACGAAAAGATTTAAAGTGTTATTTTCTTTTTCCCTGAAAAGACTATGTCAATATAAAACGAACAGAAATTAACTAAAAAAACTTTTCCCACAAAATAAGTTTTTCAAAGAAAAGTAAAGAACTCCATTAAACAAAAAATGAGCAAAAATAAAATCAAATAATCTACCAAGCTCGGAACTACCCCAAATCAGCATCGATAAATAAATGAAACCCAAAACGAACAGAAATTACAATAAATAACCAAGTCAAACTCAAAACAAGCAGAAATTAACATAAGTTGGGCGCAAAAACCCTATGCCTTCCCAAGGCCAGAACAAAATTTGCACTTTACTGAAAAAATACAAATGAATGTGCATTGTCAGTTTAATATACGTATACTGATATTTAGTAATCAAAATGTTAAAATTATTTGATTTATTAAAGTTATAAAAGTTAAAACATTTATTTTTTTTCAGTAAAGTGCAAATTTCTGTTCGTTTTGGGTTTCATTTATTTATCGATACTGATTTTATGGTAGTTTCGAGCTTGGTAGATTATTTGATTTTATTTTTGCTCATTTTTTGTTTAATGAAGTTCTTTACTTTTCTTTGAAAAACTTATTTTGTGGAAAAAGTTTTTTTTAATTAATACTATAAAAATGTCAAGCCTTCCAATCACTTTCGACTTTTAAAAAGGGCACTAGGCCTTTCGATTTCCAATCGAATGAGCCCTTTTGGAAACGACAACGCTTTCTATAAACACCTTATATTTCCCCAGGGCATAAATTACTACCCTTACCCTAAGGTCTGTTAGGGTGGTTGTCATCCTCTAAGACCAAATTTCCAGAACTTTCAAATACGTTAAACAACATGGCTATCTCAAAATTTTGATTGGATGTGTTTGGGGAAATGGTGGGCGTGAGAGGGGCGGTAGTCGCTCTCCAATCACTTTCAACAATTAAAAATGGCTCTAGCCCTTTCAATTTCCAATCAAATGAGCCCTTTTGAAGTTTCTCCGACAAAACTTTCAATAAAAATCTTATATGCCCTAGGGCTTAACTTACAATCCTTGCCTCGATTGCTCGGGGGGGGGGGTGTCATTCTCAAAGACCTAATTTCCAGAACTTTCTACTGGGGTGAACAAAATGGCTATCTGAAAATTTTGATTGGATGTGTTTGGAGGAATGGTGGGCGTTATAAGGGGGGGGGGGGGCTAGTTACCCTCCAATTACTTTCGACTATTACAAAGGGCACTAGCCCTCTCAATTTCGAATTCAATGTCCCCCTTTTGAAGTTCTACGACAACTCTATCTATAAAAACCTTATATTCCCCCAGGTCAGAACTTACAACCTTTACCTTGGGGCTCTGGGGGGTTTGTCATCCTTAAATACATATTTTCCTATTTATACATAATTTTCCTATTCTATGATTTATGCATCAACCTTCTAAATAAACCTTATATGCCCCCAGGGCATAGCTTACATCCCTTGCATTGAGGGCTCTGTGGGGGAGGGTATCATCCTAAAAGACCTAATTTACAGAACGTTCAACTACGTTGAACAAAATGGATATCTCAAAATTTAGATTGGATGTGTTTTGGAAAATGGTGGGCGTGAGAGGGGCGTTAGTCGCTATCCAATCACTTTCAACTATTAAAAAAGGCACCCTTTCAGTTTCCAATTGAATGAGCGCTTTTGAAGTTTCTACGACAACACTTTCAATAAAAACTTCATATACCCCCAGGGCATAACTTACAACCCTTGCACTGAGGGCTCTGAGGGGGTTATCATCCTAGAAGACCTAATTTCCAGAACTTTCAACTACGTTGAACAAAATGGATATCTCAAAATTTTAATTCGATGTGTTTGGGAGAATGATGGGAGTGAGAGGGGCGTTAGTCGCTATCCAATCACTTTCAACTATTAAAAAAGGCACCCTTTCAGTTTCCAATTGAATGAGCGCTTTTGAAGTTTCTACGACAACACTTTCAATAAAAACTTTATATGCCCCCAGGGCATAACTTACAACCCTTGCCCTGAGGGCTGTGGGGGAAGGGGTTGTTATCCTTAAAGACCTAATTTCCAAAACTTTCAACTACGTTGAATAAAACGACTATCTAAAAATTTTGATTGGATGTGTTTGGGGAAAAGGTGAGAGGTGAAGGTGAGAGGGGGGTTAGTTGCCCTCAAATAACTTTCGACTGTTAAAAAGGGTACTAGCCCTTTGAACTTCAAATCGAATGAGCACTTTTCAAGTTTTTACGACAAAGATTTCAATAAAAACCTTATATGCTCCCAGGGCATAACTTATAATCCTTGCCCTGAGGGTTGTGGGGGAGTGTCCTCCTCAAAAATATGTTTTCTATCTGGAAATCAACTACGCTGAACAAAATGGCTATCTCAAAAGTTTATTGGATGTGTTGGAGCGAATGATGGATGTGGGGGGGGGGGCTATTTGCCCTCCAATCACTGTCGACTATTAAAAATGGCACTAGTCCTTTGAATTTCCAATCGAATGAGCTTTTTTTGAAGTTTCTACGACAGCGCCTTCGTTAAAAACCTTATATGCCCCCAGGGCATAACTTAAAACCCTTGCCCTGAGGACTGTGGAGGAAGGGGCTGTCATCCTTAAAGACCTAATTTCCAAAACTTTCAACTACGTTGAATAAAATGACTATCTAAAAATTTGGATTGGATGTGTTTGGGGAAAAGGTGGGCGTGAGAGGGGGGTTAGTTGCCCTCAAATCACTTTCGTCTATTAAAAAGGGTACTAGCCCTTTGAATTTCAAATCGAATGAGACCTTTTTCAAGTTTCTACGACAAAGATTTCAATAAAAACGTTACATGCCCCCAGGGCATAACTCATAATCCTTGCCCTGAGGGTTGTGGGGGAGTGTCCTCCTCAAAAATATGTTTTCTATCTGGAAATCAACTACGCTGAACAAAATAGCTATCTCAAAATTTTTATTGGATGTGTTTGTGGGAATGATGGGTGCGGGATGGTGGAGGGGGGTGCTAGTTGCCCTCCAATCACTTTTGAATATTAAAATGGGTACTAGCCCTTTGAATTTCCAATCGAATTAGCTTTTTTTTAAGTTTCTACGACAGTGCCTTCTTTAAAAACCTTATATGCCCCTAGGGCATGACTTAAATCCCTTGCACTGATGGCTGTGGGGGAGTTTCTTCCTCAAAACACATTTTCTATCTGGAAATCAACTACGCTGAACAAAATGGCTATCTCAAAATTTTGATTGGATGTGTTTGGGGAAATGATTGGCTTGAGGGAAGTGCCAGTTGCCCTCCGATCACTTTCGACTATTAAAAAGGGCACTAGCTCTTTGAATTACCAATCGAATGAGCATTTTTTTTTAAGTTTCTACGACAACACCTTCTATAAAAACCTTATATGCCCCCAGGGTATAACTTAAAACCCTTGCCCTGAGGGTTGGTGGGGAGTGTCCTCCTCAAAAACATATTTTCTATCTGAAAATCAACTACGCTGAACAAAATGGTTATCTCAAAATTTTGATTGGATGTGTTTAGGGGAATGATGGACGTGTGGGGGGGGGGGGTAGTTGCCCTCCAATCACTTTCGACTATTAAAAAGGGTACTAGCCCTTTGAATTTCCAATCGAATGAGCCTGTTATGAAGTTTCTACAACAACGCCTTCTATAAAAACCTTATATGCCCCCAGGGTATAACTTAAAACCCTTGCCCTGAGGGTTGGTGGGGAGTGTCCTCCTCAAAAACATATTTTCTATCTGGAAATCGACTACGCTGAACAAAATGGATATCTCAAAATTTTGATTGGATGCGTCTGGGGGAATGACGGGCGTGGGGGGACTAGTTGCCCTCCAATTACTTTTGACTATTAAAAAGGGCACTATCCCTTTGAATTTCCAATCGAATGAGCCCTTTTCGAAATTTCTACGACAACTCCTTCGATACGAAGTGCCCGGTATGGAGAAAAAACAAAAAAAAAAAAAAAAACACTAGCGCTACCAACTTTAATAAATCAAATAATATTAATATTTTGGTTAACAAATATCAGTATAAGTATATTAAACTGACGATGCTCATTCCATTTGTATTTTTTTCAGTAAATTGCTAATTATGTTCTGGCCTTGGGAAGGCATATGGGCTTTGAGCCCTACTCATGTTAATTTCTGCTCTTTTTGAGTTCGCCTTGGTTATTTATTGTGATTTCTGTTCGTTTTGGGTTTCATTTATTTTTTTATGCTGATTTGTGATAGTTTCACGCTTGGTAGATTATTTGATTTTATTTTTGTTAATTTTTGGTTTAATAGAGTTCTTTACTTTTCTTTGAAAAACATATTTTGCGGAAAAAGTTTTTGTTATTAATAATTAAAAAAAGAGATTCAGGTCGTTATTATAATGGAAACGTAGTGTTGCGTTAAAGACATCACACGGTAGAGAGATACAAACCGGTAGTATTTCACATTTGTATTCAATACATTCTCTTCAGATCAAGGAGAAATATTGCTTAGAAAAGAAGAATAAATTAAATAGAGAAATAAAAAAAAATGCAGAATAAGAAGAGAGGAAGAAATAAACATCCAACTGAAGACTGATTACCATATCAGCTATAGCAGCTGAAAGAACATGATGAAAAATACATTTTTTTTCAATGTACAGTCTCAAATCGACTATCATGGTTTGTTTCAGTAGTAATGTAAGAAGAGAAAGCATAACATTTGTAATTTTTTTTTTAATTTATCAGAAGGGATAAGAAATACTTAGGCCTAGGCCTAAAACCAAAAAAGTGGAGACACTGTGGGAGGGTGGAGTGGAGGAGTGGAGACACTCCTCTTGATATTGTGTGCAACTTGTAGCAGGGTAATTCTAATGAATAAAGAGTTGTTACAAAAAAGAGAATATACAAATTGTTCTATTTTTATTCTGATGAAGTTTCTAAAGTCTGGACTTAAAGTAGAAAATGAATTTTAATATTTTTACATGATCGGTTTTCTTATCTATCAGTTGCACATGACTACATATTTATGACCAGCCTAGTCCTGATTTGGTGCAAAAACATTTTATCTCTGATTCGATTTGAAGACGAGTTTAGTCTCTGCTCACAACAGACTTGGTGCAAAAGAACCGACCTCACTGATTTTTTGTTACCTCTGTCAGCACACCAAGGATTCGTCTCTCGCAACTTTAGCTTGACGTCACTTTCCTACTCTAGCTTTGATTGCTAGTTACCACTTCTAGCAACTAGGGTATCTAGCCCTTGCACGTTTGTTTTCACGACTTCAAATTTTCTTCTTTTTTTCTTTTGTTTATATATTTTTCTTATCCCATATATATTTCAGCCTTAAATCTTTAGTTCAACATTTATTCTTTCTATTGAATTTGCTGCTAAAATTACTGAAGCTAGAAATATAAAAATTTATACACAAGAATTTTGGGAACTAATTTTAGAACCTAGTTTCCAAGCTTCTTGTTTGTAACCTACCAGTTGCTTTTCCACCAAGGAGCTGGAATGCAGTTGAAAGAAGATCCAAAGATACAACAAAAACGTACAGGTTCACCAAGAGTCCAATGGTTTTCAGTATTCCTATGACCGCTCGCTTGACTTTTTCCTTCCCCGAAAGCTCTAAAAATAAAATGATGCTGAGCAGAAAATATTGGTAAGACTTCCTGGCAGCTGATTTGACTAGCTACTGATAATGAACTTTGACAAACTTTCTCACAACTGATTTGATTAACTGATGTGACAACTGCTTTGACAACTGATTTTACTAACCTGACTAAGGAAACATAATTGTGAGAAACTGTGAAAAAGGAATGTGGAATTTTAGTCTAACAAGTAAAAGAGAAGATGAATTACTCAGTTCCGGTAGTGACTCATTAAATGACGTTAAATACGAAAAAAAAAATCTGTTGGTTTTCACCAAAATGATATCAGACGATTTTTTTGGGTTCATAAAACCTTATTAGATATCAATAAAACCAGCACACTTTTTAGTTTTTAGATTGATATCATTACCAAGAATGTATGTTCATTTCAGGTTCTTTTTTTGTTTCACTTTTTTCTTTCTGGATTGAATATGAATCGCTTCGGAATAGCCTATCCATTTGTTATAGTGAATATCAGTGAGGGTATCTTTAAAATGAATGGAAGGAAAGTTTCAGATAACACGAGGGGCCAACTTGTGTTTTCGTCAATAGCAAGATTTTTTCTTCAATAAAAATGAGACTTTGTCACCAAAAACAGTAATTTTTGTGAAAACAGTTGGGTTTGATTAAAACTGCTGCTTCTTCTACCTTTTCGTTTACTGGAAAAACAGAAAAAGAACGACTCAAGTGAACGAAGTCTTAAGGGTACTGTTGCACTAAACGGACTCTTTTATCTACGGAAATACATACCAGTCACGAAATAGACGTGTGATGAAAACAGGCTTACAATGCCTTCTGGGATATAAAAAAAGGCAAGAACTGTATTTAAATTGTTGTTTTTTTGGGGTTTTGGCGGGGAAAAAGGTACCTAGGTTAGGTTACGTATTTAATATATGGTATGATCTGCCCCCACTCCCCTAATATGCAAATATATAGCCCAAATTCGTTTCTAAGCTATTATATATTCATCCTATTTTATTTTATTTCATTAGCATTAACCAAACTAGCATTAATAAGAGTCCGTTTAGTACAACAGTACTGTCTTAAGTTAGGTTCCGAAATAGTTGAATTTTGCTCCTGCAACCATACTTTGTGTTGCCCAACAAAAGAATATCACCATATGCGAAAAAATTCGATTTACTTGCGTTTTAAAGTATTTTTTTTAATGAAGATAGCAGTATCAAATCTTACAACAAGGTTAAAATACAGTGTATTCGAGGAACTAGTACTATGCAAAACGCATACTGGAGTGCAACAAATATTGTCAGTTGGTAATTATATGCGTTTTATTTACCGATTACCTCTCAAGACATTGGAATTGAAAGTTTAAAGCAAAGAGTGAAAATCGCCCTTCAGAGCCCTTCAGTTGTCGATGTATTGTATTAATGAAAATTCAAACTGTTTGTATCATGCTCTTGTGTGAGTTTTGTTCTTGAAGCATTGGTAGAAAAAATTCTACCAACTTCTGGTGACTTTACCACCAGGAGTTTGAGGGAGGTAAGCTACGTGGCATTATTATTCTGTTCGTTTTATGTTTTAATATCCCTTTTAATTCACTTAGACCTATGTCTCTCTGCACCGGCTGGTGCCTAAGGTGATAGCAGTGCCTCTCCACAATGGCCTCTCCAGCGCTTTTGGCTAAAGACCTTCAAGGAATGTCCTTGATAGTGTAGCATCCTTCTTGGGATAACGTCTAAATCCACTTTCTGACGTCTATGTCTTCTGAATCCGGGATGGACCCAAGACCCAACTTCTTGGTCTATACAACCTTCGTCCATTCTCACTATGTGCCCCCAGTAGCACCATCCACTGCTTTTAATCTTATCCGTAACAGATAATTTTGTCTCTTCCAGGACAATGACATTTGTGATCATGTCTGTCCATTTAAATACCAAAGATCTGTTTAAGACAGTTATTCTCAAATCTGTTGATTCACTTTTCAGGCTGCCTAGTCAAAGCCTAGGATCCGTATTCGTGCATCAGCACGGGGAGAACGTTGCTTTAAAACAGTCGAAGATTAAATGTCAGGGAGTACGGTATGTTTATGCATGGTAGTTTAGCGCCCAAGGCTTCCGTCAGATTTAAAGCTACTGTCAAGGTATTTAAAGTCTTCAAGCTCTCCTCGAACATCAGTGCCAGATTGGAGACACGGAAATGTAGGGTCTTAACGTTAATATGCATGATTTTTGCTTTCTTCATGCTTACTCCTATATGTTTGTCTGTGTCTGCTATTTCAGTGTTATTACGCTTTAATCCTCACTTAGATATTACATGAGGCTTGAAAAGCAGCAACAATTCCACCAAATAGACTTCAGCTGGGGTTCAGATGGATTCTTCGTGTGAAGCTGCACATTTGGAGAACACAGTCAATGACCGTCATAGTCGAGCGGTTGGCACTCCGGACTTGAAATCCTGAGGTCAGCGGTTCGAGTCCTGGTCTCGTTGATTCTTTGGTTTTGGGCGGGGGTCAATGGTGTGACCCTGTAAGCTCAGCCAGAGTCGACCAAGCTCTAAATGGGTACCTGGAGAAATGTGGGGGAAAACACGGGGAGAGTCAGATGATTTGCCCCCAACTTCTGGCTGAAGGCATTGAATCAAGAGATCGGTACCTGCGCAACGCAGACCATTGGTCAGCATGCGAAAAATATTTTTTTTCAGTCAATGAGAATAGAAAATAGCTCCGAAAGCAAAATACATCCCTGGTGGATACCAGGATTTACACTAAATCAGTTGAGAAGGTTCTCATCGCCAGTCCACGCTGCACAATGCTGGTCCTAACATGATCTAGCCATTAGACTGAAATCTAATCGGGGAGACCATCATTTGGTAAAATTCTTCACAAGGAATCTTTGTTGACAGAATCGAACACCTTCTGAAAATCGATGAAAGCGACCATAATCTTCGTTTGTAATTCCTCAAATTATTTAATTAATGCTCTCAAACTAAATTTTAAATCAGTGCAAGATAGATGATGATAGATGACAGATAGATGATAGAAGATAGATGATGTTTCGTCAATTTTCAACTGAATTCAGTCAAGCAGGAATGTGGGGAGTACTTCACTACTCATTAGCTGCAGAGCAATAATTGCAGCCTGCTGACTTTCTTTCTTAAGTCACTATGATTCTTTTTTTCCAGTCAGTGAGGATAGTCATGGTTTCCCGAATCTGGAAGAACTTGGTGAAGTAGTTGAGCCAAAGCTGGGGCTCCTTTCTTAAAGAGTTCAGGCTACAAGTCGTCCAATTCTGTAGCCTTACCATTTAGCACAATCTAATCATTTACTATTTAAACTCCTCTTTTCTTTTATGTAAAATATTTTTGTTATAATTTGATTTATATTGATTTTTAACATAATATTCTGTTTTATCAAACCATAATGAGAGATGCCCCTACTCAGCCTCTCACGCTTTGAATTAAAATTTTATTTGTGTATGCCAATACTTTGCGAGAAGGACCCATTTAGGTGTATATGCCTTAAAAGTAAAATATAATTTTTTTCACAGTTAAAAAAAGTTTGGAAGAATAGGAAAATAAATTTACAAATCAAGATTAGAATATTAGAAGCTACAGTGGTGACAGTGGTCAAATATGCCTCTGAAGCATGGACGCTCCGAAAAGCGGATGAAGACTTGCTAAATGTTTTCCAGAGGAATTGCTTAAGGATTGTTCTGGGTACCCGGCTGACTGACCGTATTTCAAACAATAGGCTACCCCGCAGCTCCCGTATTGCACAACTGTCTAGATATATTTCTCCTATTGAAGGGGGACTAGGGGATAAATACCTTCTCTATATTTATCTAACATCTTTCATGAAAAATTTGAAAATTTAGACAAAAAAAAACACTTTAAGACTTTAGGTGCCTCTGATCCCCCACAAAAAGATTCATATACCTCCACATTAATAGCTAGTGCATAATTCTGTAATACCTTGTGACCGTTAGTTGTACTGGATAAACTGCCTGTAATAACTGTTCATTCTGTAGAGACTACATATATTTTTAGGGGAGAACTGATCAACGTCCCATTGCGGCCCATTGTGCCTGTACTATTTTTTCTTTCTGTAGAGACTACATATATTTTTAGGGGAGAACTGATCAACGTCCTATTGTGGCCCATTTTGCCTGTAAGAATTGTTCATTCTTTAGAGACTGCATATATTTTTAGAGGAAAATTAATCAACGTCCCATTGTTGCCTCTGAGACTGAGAGGCTGTTCAAATAGACCTTTGATAGTTTTGAGCAAATTGGTTATTTCACAATTTTTGTTCAATAGAACTTCGGCCCTTTTCTGGCCAAAATTAGTGTTTTGTGGGGAAAATGGTGAAAAACATAAAGAAGGATTTGGGGCGGCAAGGATTTAAGGTACAAGTCGAACAAAAATTAATAACCATCCTTCTTGGAAAGAATACGATATTTTGTATTATTATACGAACTGTTTGATTGAGAGGTTTGAAATGTGAAGGTTGATTTCACCTGCCACGACATCTGCCTCCTTCCTAGTTTACGTTTAGTTGTTTTTTTTTTTTACATAAAATTACATTAAGGACAATTATCCTTGAAAAAGAGAGCGCTTTCAAATATTTTTTGAGAGCTAGGGTTCAAGTTTTTTTTAAGCGGGTATGGTGGGGGGGGGGGGTCAAAAAGTTTAAATGTTATGTTTTCGTACGTTTTATATATCGTCATATTTTTATATTTTCAAAAACTTTATAATTTTAACTTACGGTCTTAAAAATGTTTAAGTATACTCTTTTTGGCAGAAAGTGTCATTGTTTCCGCTAAATACTATACAAAGTTGCAATATATTTATTTTTCTCTTTTGGGGGGGGGGAAACAGCTAGCCTGTTCCAATTTGTGAATATCCGTCATTTCCACACAAATTCTCTGGCTTCGGGGGTAATTGGACTGGGCTGTTCAGGTGTAATGCTGTAGACCCAATTTGGACCTACAGGATTATCTAAATTAATCAATACAGAATGATACGGAATTTTTGCTGGTATTTCTTTTTCTTTTTTAATTACAGAGTCTAGTCAAAACTTAACTTGCTTCTTAGTCTAAGTCTCAGAATCTGTGTTTTTTTCTTTATTTGTTTTTTTTTTACCTCTTGTTGTCGTAGCTTCTATTAATTTCATTTTGATCGGACACCATTTTTGTGGGGTTTCCAGCTATTTTTTGAAATTCACATAATTTATATCACATTTATTTATAACCTGTCAATACAAAAATGGGCGCAGATCCCCTAAATAACAGAGTACACAAGGGGGAAAAAAGGTAAAAGAAAAGAAAATTTATGCACTGAATAAAAATAAGTAGTTTCTACAATCATAATAATCATAGACATAATCATAAATCATACATCATAATCAAGAGATAATCAAGACATAAATCAAAAAACATAAAAAATGATAACCCAATCATAAAAATCATCAAAATAAAGAGGACCAATCATGATTAAGTTTACTGGCGGAAGATTTAGAATCTTTCACTCTCTTATCAATAATTGTGGAAGGAAAAATGAGTTTTAATTTTTGGGACAAAAAAGAGTATATGTAAAAGGAATTAGCAAATTTGAAATAAATCCGGTGAACAAGTTTTTTTTGAAACAGGAAAAAGTTGCCAAATAGGAGACAGAGCAAGAAGATGAGGCAGAGTTAGACTATTATAAAGTTTCGAAAGATGGAAACGATAAAGGTGTGTAACGTTAGAGACAAGTGACGCATAAGCTATCCTTGTCTTTTTTTCAAGATTTTGGATGGCAAGCTTAATAGTTTCCTGAATTGAATTTACAATGGGTATTCCCAGGTAAATAAGGCTTTTAGAGAGGGAAATACAAGGTTCAGTAAGTTGGAGGGATTTGCCAGAGTATCCTTTGAGGTTGAAACCGACAGCTACAGTTTTATCCACATAAAAACTTAAATAAATCTGCTGATATTCTAGTTTTAACTTCGAGAAAGTACTCTCACAACCAGGGTTGCCAAAACTTTTAGGGACAAAAGTTGTCCAAATCAGCCAAAAAAGGACACTTTTAATGTCCTTCTAGATATTTAGCCAAAATACAGGGTTGCCACTATGAATTTTCGAAACCTGTGAAAAAAGTGCCGAAAAACCTGTGAAATTCGTCCTTCTTAGTTCTGCTACCTAGCGGTCTGTTACCTGCATGAGATTTGCAAGTATTTCCAGCTTTGACATTAACACAACCTATAAATTAAGTTTAGTGCTAGTTCAATTCGAAGAGATGGCAGAAAAAAATCGTCATGAGAATGTCAACAGAGCGAAATGTTATATCGATTATCGATACCGCTTCCTATCTTAGTCGAAAAGGAAAGAACCAACCATAGAGATTCATTTTCACTTCGGCGTTTTCATAAGTTATGCGAAAAAGATGCGAGTCTTTGATCTTCGGTAGCTATTAAGGATCTTTGTGTGCGACAAGGTCCGAACGGCTGTAGCAACGAAATTTCTATTTTGACCTACATGGTTTTAAAGTTAAACAAAAGACATCGATCACCTTAACCACTCAGCCAACTGGTTGTTCAAGTGGTTAAAATCGTTTAACAACTCCTCTATCTTGCTGTTTTCTGAACATTTAGAAGCAAGGTTGCCATCGTCAGTAGGATTTTACTAGATCTAGTAAAATCAAAAAAATCTAGTAAATTTAAAGGATCTAGTAAATTTGCCGAAATCTAGTAAAAAGTCATGATTTGTAGGAAACAAAACTTTTGTTATTTTCCATGAATTCAGTAAAACAATTAGGGTCCATTCATTACAAAATCTGATTTCAATCATGTTAGATATTATGGCTACTATTGCTCTCATTTTTGCGATTTCGCGTCAACCCTAGGGCTTAAAAATCTCTACTTTTCTCTAGGCTTCTTCTTGACACTTGCTTTGAAAGGCAAACTATTTAAAATCAGGACCGGTATGCCGGATTAATTTGCCCAGACTCTCATAACAGCTCTTGCGTTTGTTAGTTAGCTTTGTCCCTTTAAAGACGCTGTTGGAAACGAACTTTTTCCATACTTGCCCAAGTTCTTTCCGACTCTCTGCAGCTTGTCCCATTCAAGTGCTGGAGCAGAGAGACAGTTCTTGATTATATCGGTCATCAAAACTAAAAACCAGAATAGGTTAAATGTCTCGAGTGTTTCGTCTCTGATGAAAACGAAGCAACTTGTTCTCAGGTCGTCAAGTGGAGTACACGACACGGTGATCCCCAGCGATTTGACTCGGACTATCAAGAAATGGAAACAAGTAGATCCCTTCAGTCAGAACTCGACACTAGTGGATACTTTAAATTCGGATGAGGCCGAGGACGATTAAAGCCTTTTAAGTGCGACTTTTTTTTTAATTGTGACTGCATATTTTTCTTCTTACTTTTCAATTTGTATGATTTGCCTGACATGAAGACTATTGACACAATGATATTTGTTTAAACTAATTATTTTATTTATATAAGTTTTCTTTTTCTAAGCAACCCTAGTCCAGTTTGAGGTGTACCTTTTTATTTTTCAATTTTTCAATATATCCGAATTTTATGACCTGAAGACCATTGATGAATTAAAGCCGTGCTTCATCAGCTGGATTTCCAGAATCCGAGATTCCAGACTATTTTTTGACGTCTTGAATACACCGCATCTGGAGTATGACGCCTATCCAGTAGTACATCCAAATAAAAAAAAAAAAAAAAAATTGAACTTATAGGTTTCCGGAATTTTCAATCGTACTATGAAAACGAAAGAAAAAAGGAAAAGAGAAAAAGAACAAGAAAAAAGGAAAAAAGATTGTGTAAATCCTATTGATTATCCTCCTATAGTAACAATCGGTGCTTGATCGTGCGTGTGCGGCGGTAGCCACACAGGGTAAAAAATTTTTTGAGCATTTAGTAAAAACAGATGCGATTTAGTAAATTTATTCTCTGAGATTTAGTAAATTCTCCCAGGCCATGGTGGCAACCCTGTTTAGAAGTAGCACCGAGCAAAAATGACGTTTTCGAAAACTAAAAAATGAGAAGAAAAGTGAGGAGCTGATTGAAATAAATTCGCTTGAGTTATACTCGATAGAAACTGGCGACCAGCGTTTTAAAAAAAAAATCACAGCTGAAAGTATAGAATATAAAACAGAAACATTCGCTAGCGGCTATAAATAAAATTGAGCCGCAACACAGCTTTTCTGCGAAACTCCTTTCTTTCTATGACAGCAGTGTAATAATATCCATGTGCACACGGCTACACGCCACAGGGATTTACGCGGAACGCGCCAGCAGGGAATGGCCATTCACTTCTTCTTTCCAGCCTTCTCAGCGGCCTTGGTGAATCTGCCACCAGCAGTAGGTGGGTCCTTGAAGTTGACCGACTTAATGACAAACGTCAACCATAAGATAGAAGAAAAAGATGGATTCGATAGTTCTAGCATACCACATTGGTTAAGACTTTAGGTTCTATTCCTCTTCGGTTGATAAATAGTGTTCGCGCAGGACGCAAAAACATGTAAGAAAAATCCCCAAGACGTTACGAAAGCTTAAAAGTAAAGCACAAATTAAAAGCAGTCGTATTTATAAAAAAAATGAAGAAAATAAAGACATTTGTTTTTTGATTTGGAAAAATGTCTAAAAAGTGTCCTTTTTTCAAAAAGCTGCCTTTATTGACCCAATAGTGTCCTGGTGTTCCTCAGAGTGAAAAAGTGTCCAAAAGCCACTAAAAGTGTCCATTTGGCATCCCATCTCACAACCAGAGAAAGTGCGACTGAGATTCAGGATGTCATCAACATTCGTAAGTAAAGAGACGTCTAAATCCCCGTAAATACAGGTGGACTCAATAGAACTTCGGGCTGGAATGACTGAACTATTATAAAGCGCAAGGGAAGTGATACCTTCTTGTCTAACGCCCTTTAGCACGAAGCTGTTTAAACATGTATCGAAGATACCTTGTAACTGAGAGGTCAACCGCTCTTCTTAAAGCTTCTACCAAAATCTGGGCAAAAATGCAAGAATAAAATGCTCTGGCTATGTCCAGTGCACATAGAACAAGAAAATTCCCGGAACCTTCCACATCTACAAGAACCTTAAAAAGAGAAAAAAGAGCATGCTCACAACTAAGTTCTTTCTGAAAACCGAACTGATGCGCAGGCACACAACACTTTCGGAATATATCTCTAAGAATAATAGACTCAAAAATTTTAAACGAAGTGCTAGAAATGGTTGTAGGCCAATAAGATCAACAATCATCGAGATTTTAAAAAGAAAATATAAATGTTTTTACTTTTATAACTTTAATAAATCAAATAATATTAACATTTTGATTACTAAATATCCGTATATGTATATTAAACTGTCAATGCACATTCATTTGTATTTTTTTCAGTAAAGTGCAAATTATGCTCTGGCCTTTGGAAGGCATAGGGGTTTTGGGCCCAACTTATGTTAATTTCTGCTCGTTTTGAGTTTGACTCGGTTATTCATTGTAATTTCCGTTCGTTTTCGGTTTCATTTATTTATCGATGCTGATTTGTGGTAGTTTCACGCTTGGTAGAATATTTGATTTTATTTTTGCTCATTTTGTGTTTAATGGAGTTCTTCACTTTTCTTTGAAAAACTTATTTTGTGGAAAAAGTTTTTTTTTTAATTAATTTCTGTTCGTTTTATATTGAGATAGTCTTTTCACAGAAAAAGAAAATAATAATTTAAATCTTTTCATTTTTTTAAGAATTTATAGTTTGGCCTGCTGTTTGTATGCTGGAGAAAAATTTTCAGCAATTTTGAACAATATACACCCTCTTAAAAATCTGGATACGAATAGTAGTGTTTAATTTAGTTTCATACCTCCTCTAGTTGACCTGAAATGGAAAACGTGATACCATTCGCAAAATAATCTGTTTCTTGATACCTTGGATACACTTACGCTATTTTAGTTTGGTTAAATTTTAAGAGCAGAAGCAGCCCCGAAAGTTTAAACATAATACCCTCAGTCGTTCTTGGGATACTGCTGAGATGCCTTATTGGGAATTAGCATTAATGCAGTCCATTTTGATTTAATCTAATGCCAACATTTAGTTTTTAAGCATAAAGTCAAATAGGAGGGTGGGCTTGGGAGGGCGTTTAGTTTACCTCAAATCACTTTCGACTATTAAAAAGGGCATCAGCCCTTTCTATTTTCAATCGAATGAGCCCTTTTCGAAGTTCCTATGACAACTTCTTCGATATAAAATACCCTGGTCTAAAACAACAACAACAACAAAAAAATAATACATTACACCCAAATCGATCTTTACTATAAAAATGTCAAGCCTTTCAACCACTTTTGACTATTAAAAAGGGCACTAGGCCTCTCGATTTCCAATCGAATGAGCCCTTTTTGAGTTTCTACGACAACACTTGCTATAAACACCTTATATGCCCTCAGGGAGTAAATTATTACCACCCTTACCCTAAGGGCTGTGAGGGTGGTTGTCATCCTCTAAGACGTAATTTCCAGAACTTTCAACTACGTTAAACAAAATGGCTATCTCAAAATTTGGATTGGATGTGTTTGGGAAAATGGTGGGCGTGAGAGGGACGTTAGTCTTTCACCAATCACTTTCAACTATTAAAAAAGGCACTAGCCCTTTCAATTTCCAATCAAATGAGCCCTTTTGAAGTTTCTACGACAACACTTTCAAGAAAAACCTTATATGCCCCCAGGGGATAACTTACAATCCCGTTCTGAGGGCTAGGGGGGGTTCATCCTCAAAGACCTAATTTCCAGAACTTTATACTACGTTGAAAAAAATGGCTATCTGAATATTTTGATTGGGTGTGTTTGGGGGAATGGTGGGCGTGAGAAGGGAGTTAGTTACCCTCCAATCAAATGAGCCCTTTTGAAGTTTCTACGACAACACTTTCAATAAAAACCTTATATGCCCCCAGGGGATAACTTACAATCCCGTTCTGAGGGCTAGGGGGGGGGGTCATTCTCAAAGACCTAATTTCCAGAACTTTATACTACGTTGAACAAAATGGCTATCTGAATATTTTGATTGGGTGTGTTTGGGGGAATGGTGGGCGTGAGAAGGGAGTTAGTTACCCTCCAATCACTTTCAACTATTAAAAAGGGCACTAGCCTTCTCAATTTCCAACTGAATGAGCCCCTTTTGAAGTTTTTATGACAACTCTATCATTAAAAACCTTTTATGCCCCCAGCGCACAACTTACGACCTTTGCCCTGGGAACTCTGGGGGGTTTGTCATCCTTAAATAGATAATTTCCAGAACTTTCAACTACGTTGAACTAAATGGCTATCTCCAAACTTTGATTGAATGTGTTTGGGGAAATGGTGGGCGTGAAAAGGGGGTTAATTACTCTCTACTCACTTTCTACTATTAAAAAGGGCAATTTCAATTTCCAATCAAATGAGCCCCTTTTGAAATTTCTACAACAAATTTCTATATAACCCTTATATGTCCCCAGGGCTTAACTTACAACCCTTGCACTGAGGGCTCTGATGGGGTTATCATCCTAAAAGACCTAATTTCCAGAACTTTTGACTACATTGAACAAAATGGATATCTCAAAATTTTGATTGGATGTGTTTGGGGGTATGGTGGGCATAAGAGGGGGGTTAGTCACCCTTCAATCACTTTTGACTATTAAAAGGGCACTAGCCCTTTCCATTTTCAATTGAATGAGTCCTTTTTAATATTTTTACAACATCGCTTTCTATAAAAACTTTTCATGCTCCCAGGGCATAACTTACAACCCTTGCCCTGAGGGTTGTGGGGGGATGGGTTGTCATCCTTAAAGACCTAATTACCAAAACTTTCAACTACGTTGAATAAAATGGCTATCTAAAAATTTTGATTAGTTGTGTTGGGGAAAAAGTGGGCGTAAGAGGGGGGTTAGTTACCCTCAGATCACTTTTGACTATTAAAAAGGGCACTAGCCCTTGGAATTTCCAATCGAATCAGCCCTTTTTCAAGTTTCTATGACAAAGATTTAAATAAAAACCTTATATGCCCCCAGGGCATATCTTATAATCCTTGCCCTGAAGACTGCGGGGGGAGTGTCCTGCTGAAAAGTATAATCTCCTGAACTTTAAACTGCGTGGAACCAAATGACTATCTAAAAATTTTGATTGGATATGTTTGGGGAAATGGTGGGCATGGAAGGGGTGTTAGTTGCCTTCCAATCACTTTCGACTATTAAAAAGGGCACTAGCCATTTCAATTTCCAATTGAACGAGCCCTTTTTGAAGTTTCTACGACGACGCGTTCTATAAATACCTTATATGCCCCCAGGGCATAACTTATAACCCTTGCCCTGAGGGCTGTGGGGGAGTGTCCTCCTCAAAAACATAATTTCTTTCTGGAAATCTATAACACTGAACAAAAGCGATATCTAAAAATTTTGATAGGATGTGTTTGGGGAAAAGGTGGGCGAAAGAGGGGGGCTAGTTGCCCTCAAATCACTTTCGACTATTAAAAAGGACACTAGACCTTTGAATTTCCATTCGAATGAGCCCTTTTTCAAGTTTCTACGAAAAAAAATTTCCATAAAAACTTAAATTCCCCCAGGGCATAACTTATAACCCTTGCCCTGAAGACTGTGGGGGGAGTGTCCTGCTCAAAGGTATAATTTCCGTAACTTGAACTACTTGGAACAAAATGGCTATCTCAAAATTTTGATTGGATGTGTTTGGGAAATGGTGGGCGTGGAAGGAGTGTTAGTTGCCTTCCAATTACTTTCGACTATTAAAAAGGGCACTAGCCATTTCAATTCTAATCGAGTGAGCCCTTTTTGAAGTTTTTACGACAACGCGTTCTATAAAAACTTTATATGCCCCCAGGGCGTAACTTACAACCCTTGTCCTGAGGGCTGTAAGGGGGTTGTCATCCTCAAAGACCTAATTTACAGAACTTAAAACTACGTTGAATAAAATGGCTATCTCAAAATTTTTATTGGATGTGTTTTGGGAAAAGGTGGGCGTTAGAAGGGGCTTAGTTGCCCTCCAAGCACTTTCGACTCTTAAAAAGGATGCTAGCCCTTTGAATTTCCAATCGAATGAGCCTTTTTTGAATTTTCTACAACAACGCCTTCTATAAAAAACTTATATGCCCCCAGGGCAAAACTTACAACCCTTGCCCTGAAGGCTGTGGGGGAGTGTCCTCCTCAAAAACATAATTTCTATCTGGAAATCAACTACACTGAGCAAAATGGCTATCTTAAAATTTTGATTGGATGCGTTTCGGGAAATGGTAGGCGTGGCAGGGGTGTTAGTTGCCTTCCAATCACTTTCGACTATTAAAAAGAGCTCAAGCCACTCCAATTTCCAATTGTATGAGCCCTATTCGAAGTTTTCTACGACAACTTCTTCGATACGAAGTGCCCTGCTCTAAAGGAAAAAAAAATAATAAATGATGTGGTGTCACGTCTTCGTTCTTATATCCCTCGGCATAACTTAAAACCCTCTCCCCGAGGTTGTTTTGTGGGGGAGTGTCCTCCTCAAAAATATTTTTTTCTCTGGAAATCAACTACGCTGAACAAAATGGCCATCTCAAAATTTTTATTGGATGTGTTTTGGGGAATGATGGGCGTTGGGGGGGGGGGGGCTAGTTGCCCTCCAGTCACGTTTGTCTATTAAAAGAGCACTGCCCTTTGAATTTTCAATAGAATGAGCATGTTTTGAAGTTTCTACGACAACGCCTTCTATAAAAACCTTATATGCCCCAGGGCATAACTTAAAACTCTTGCCTTCTATCTGGAAATCAACTACGCTGAACAAAAAGGCTATCTCAAAATTTTGATTGGATGTGTTTGGGGGAATGATGGGCGTGGGGGGGGCTAGTTGCCCTCCAATCACTTTCGACTATTAAAAACGGCACTAGAACTCTCAATTTCCGATCGAATGAACCCTTTTTGAAGTTTTACTACGACCCTTCCATATGAAGTGCCCGGCTCTAAAGGAAAAAAAATAATACATAGTACATTGTGCCAACATTGTTTTTATATGTCCTCAGGGCATAACTTAAAACCCTTGCTCTGAGGGTTGTGGGGGAGCTTCCTCCTCAAAAACGTATTTTCCATCTGGAAATCAACTATGCTGAACAAAAAAGTAATCTCAAAATTTTGATTGGATGTGTTTGGGGAATGATGGCGTTGGGGGGGGGGCTTGTTACCCCCCATTCACTTTTGACTAGTAAAAGGGAACTAACCCTTAGAATTTCCAATCGAATGAACCTGTTTTGAAGTTTCTATGACAACGCCTTCTATAAAAACCTTATATGCCCCCTGGGCATAACTTAAAACCCTTGCCCTGAGGGTTGGGGGGGAGTGTCCTTCTCAAAAATATATTTTCTATCCGGAAATCAATTACGCTGAAGAAAATGGCTATCTCAAAATTTTGATAGGATGTGTTCTGGAGAATGATGGGCTCGGGGGAGGGGGGCTAGTTGCCCTCCAATTACTTTCAACTATTAAAAAGGGCGCTAGAACTCTCAATTTCCAATCGAATGATCCCCTTTTGAAGTTTCTACGACGACCACTTCCATATGAAGTGCCTAGCTCTAAAGGAAATGAATAATAAATAGTACATTGTGTCAACCTCGTTCTTATATGCCCTCAGGGCATAACTTAAAACCCTCTCCCCGAGGGTTTTGGGGGAATGTCCTCCTCAAAAACATATTTTCTATCTGGAAATCAACTACGCTGAACATAATGGCTATCTCAAAATTTTGATTGGATGTGTTTGGGAAATGATGGGTGTGGGGGGGGGGGTCTAGTTGCGTTGTAAAGACAACGCCTTCTATAAAAAACCTTATATGCCCCCTGGGCATAACTTAAAACCCTTGCCCTGAGGGTTGTGGGGGAGTGTCCTTCTCAAAATATATTTTCTATCCGGAAATCAACTACGCTGAACAAAATGGCTATCTCAAAATTTTGATTGAATGTGTTCTAGGGAATGATGGGCTCGGGGGAGGGGGCTAGTTGCCGTCCAATTACTCTCAACTATTAAAAAGGGCGCTAGAACTCTCAATTTCCAATCGAATGATCCCCTTTTGAAGTTTCTACGACGACCCGTTCCATATGAAGTGCCTAGCTCTAAAGGAAATGAATAATAAATAGTACATTGTGCCAACATCGTTCTTATATGCCCTCAGGGCATAACTTAAAACCCTATCTGGAAATCAACTACGCTGAACATAATGGCTATCTCAAAATTTGATTGGATGTCTTTGGGGAAATGATGGTTTGGGGGGGGGGGTCTAGTTGCCCTCCAATCACTTTCGACTATTAAAAAGGGCACTAGCCCTTTGACTTTCCAATCGAATGAGCCTGTTTTGAAGCTTCTACGACAACGCCTTCTATAAAAACCTTATATGCCCCCGGGGCATAACTTAAAACCCTTGCCCTGAGGGTTGTGGGGGAGTGTCCTCCTCAAAAATACATTTTCTATTTGGAAATCAACTACGCTGAACAAAATGGCTGTCTCGAAGTTTTGATTGGATGTGTTTGGGGGAATGATGGGCCTGGGGCGGGGTTAGTTGTCCTCCAATCACTTTCAACTATTAAAAAGAGCCCTAGAACTCTCAATTTTCAATTAAATGAGCCGCTTTTGAAGTCTCTACGACGACTCCTTCCATATGAATTGCCCTGCTCTAAAGCAAAAAAATAATATATGGTACATTGTGCCAATATTGTTCTTATATGCCCTCAGGGCATAACTGAAAAACCCTTGCCCCGAGGGTTTTGGGGGAGTGTCCTCCTCAAAAAGATATTTTCTATCTGGCAATCAACTACGCTGAACAAAATGGCTATCTCAAAATGTTGATTGGATGTGTTTGGGGGAATGATGGGCGTGGAGGGGGGCTAGTTGCCCTCCAATCACTTTTGACTATTAAAAAAGGCACTAGCCATCCCGATTTCCAATCAAATGAGCCCTTTTCGAAGTTTCTGCGACAACTCCTTCGATACGAAGAAAGAAGAAGAAAAGTGCCTGTCGAAGAAAGAAGAAGAAAAAAAAAAACACATTGTGGCCACATCGTTCTTTACTTAGGCAGCGCTTGCGCGCTGCCTATGATACTACCGACAGAAGTCCGGTCACTGCGTTTAAAACTTTTCCAAAAAAAATGAAGGATCACTAGCTATCTTATCGACATTTTTTCGAATCAAAATTATTTTGTGGTCTTTAAGGGCTCCTGTGAACTTTCTTTATGTGTTCAGACGTAATTTGTTTACTATACTGGAGCGCGGTTTATCGGATTCGTTCCAGATTCGGAACCACAATTTAGCCTAATCGCAAGCTGCAACAAGACTGATTTTTCGACCAGTCGCTGACTTTCGTCTTTTTGCGAACAGGTCTAGATGGAACTGCACACTTTTCTGCGCATCAAAGCGTGTGGTTGATTTCCGCAAGATAACTCTTAAGTTGTATTTCGATCTCGTACTCACTAATAATAGATCTGCATTCTGAACTAAGTAGGTGAAAAGAAACTTAAATTTTGTTGCGCAACGTGTCACACTCGGACAGGAATAACTGACGATCAACGTAACTCCAGTCTTGAACATAAAACCATTTTTCCTCTTGCGGGGTTTTGCTTTTGACATTGCACCCAATTGTCGGACAAATAGGTAAGTGGGCAGAGTAATAGCCTTCACGAAGTACAGCGGCTTGTTTACTGGGAAAGGAAGAAATAACATGATCGAGGTTCGAAGTTGAAGAGCTGGGGTCAACATAGGTATAGGATTCATTTTTGTCAGCTAATAAATACGAAGGAGGAATGGAGCTCCAAAGGAGCTGTCTTCTGATGTTTTATCAGTCAAATTGCAGTTAAAGTCACCTATTAATATCGAGCGCGTGACTGCAAATTTTGTGTTTTTCTTGATCAGCTTACAGAGTTTCTTGCAAGCCCCCATAAACTTCGTGTCGGATGTCCCGTTACGATAGTTTGTTGGTAGGTAAACATTCATTATGGACATGTTCAGATACGACACTGCAAGAATATGATCCCCTGCTTCGATAAAATTTACAGGGTAAGCGAGTCAAAATTGCGAGGCCGCTGGAGGGGCGTCCACACGCTGCCGCTATTTTTGCCGGAGAGAAAAACACTGTGGAATCCGACGAGATTTTGATCAATTCCCATTTGTCTGCTGACAAAACATGTTCTTATAGGCAAATAATATCATATTCCTTGAGCAACTGGGTCAAAACAGGAATTTTTTCAGAAACTTTTCCTTTTTTATTCCATGATAGAATCGAAGTTGAACGCAGATTTGTTTTCACAATAAATTTTTACCATTAAAATTAATCAAAATAATAATTACTACTCCTCAACCACGTTAAAAAAGGTAATTTTTCCTCCCTTGACGCAAAACGCATTTTTAAATTTTCTGTTAGGCCTGCTTTTGGCAGAACTTCGTTCTTTGCTTGATTGCGGTGCATGCAGTAACCGTAATTTCTCAACAATTTTGTTGCAATTTCTCACCGTAATTTCGATTTTTTTTTCATTTATTTCATCATCATAAAATGACTTGCCTTGAATGACTCCTAACGTTGTACATACAAAGCTATATGCATGAAAAAAAAAACTTGTCATTGGTGTTTAAAATCTTTTTAAAAGTCAGTCTCATGGCCCTTTCCACCCTAAAGTCTAGATGCTAAAGAATTAGATGTAAAGGTACTTAGACTATGACTTAAGAACAAAAGGAACTAAAACTAACTAAGCGCTAAAATGTACTGAAAAATAAAATCCGGTGCATAAAATAAAGATGAATACAAAGCCTGAGTCATTTGTCTGTTCCCTGGTCTTTTAACGAATTTAATTAATTGCTTCAAGCAAAATCCACATTGAAGTAGGTGAATTCATTTGGACAATTATTGAGAGTATCTTATTTGTTGAAAATCAAGTTTTGCTTTTAGTGACATAGAAAATATTAAAATAAATATAATCACTAACCTGACCAAGCAGGTGAGTCATCAATCAAGTCTGCTGTCTTCCATGGATCCTCTTCTTCTTTTACTTCGACAACTTTTTTCTCCGAAGTGTCTCCAATTCTTAGCTCCAAGCCTCCAGTACTCTGTCCTTGCTCATCCTATGAAAATGTTTCTAGTTCTTGAATTCGTTTCTACTACATGCGTTTGGTCAGGAAGAAATATATCCAAGGACCAGTGACACGTCCACGGATGTCAATGCTTTCTCTTGATTTTCATATCTCAAGCAAAACAAAAAATAGCAAAAAAGAGGGAAATGAGGACAATAACAGCCAGTGAAAAACAGAAGAAAAATTATGCCCTTTCATTGTTACTTTGAAGGAGTCCTTATTTTAGTTTCAGTGCTTATTCTGAGGTTCGGTTTTTATATTGTCCTTTGGACTTTTATCTGGATTTTTTTATTATTCTGCACTGAGGACGGTTGAGCGGGAATCTAAACCGAAATATTTGCATAATTTTGTCTTCCGTTTTTCACTGGCTGTTATTGCTCTCGTTTCTCTCTTTTTTTCGATTTTTTGTTTTGTCATGATTAACTAGTGTGGTCTCATAAATTATTTACATTTGACTAGCTTATGTTTAATTTTGAAAGTTTTACCTCTTCTTTCCTAATAATATGTCTTATGTATGTGCCTGTACAAGGGGATTGCGTTCTGATCAGCAAATCTCCGATTGCCCCAAAATTTTTAAGGGAAACAATCTCATACACTTAAATCATTTTATTTTATATAATTGCATATAATTTCATTATTGTAAAATGCATATAATTTATTGCAAATAAATAAACATTCGGGATTATCCCATGCCCGGTTCAGCTGATCTGCGTTCAACTTACAAGCGTAACGCCTGACCCCAGTTTAGGCCACAATAATCAATAAAACAAGGTCAAGATTTATAAATTGTATAAGTCTCTCCTTGATTTAATGTCAGCTTATGCTTCAGAAGTGGAAAATTGAAAGGCCTTTATAAATATTAAAATATAAATTTTTAAAAAGTTCTAAATATTTATGGCCACGTCTGGGGCAATAAATTCAGGTGGAGGAGTTGGAAGGCCACTCTGATGTGAACTGGGCAGGGCCCATCTGCGTATGGATACGTCTCGCCAGTCACAAACCTTCTTCCAGCAATGGCAAAATTGCAGGTGACACAGGACGCCACAAGGGCGCATTATCGGTAGTAGATATAGCTGGCCCCTGCTAGGGATGGAGAGGAGTGGCTTACCGCCGTCCTGAAATTAGCCAAGAAAGCTTCTTTCTTAACAAAATATGAAGTACAAACGATCAAGAACGAGAACCAATACTACCACGTCCGGGACAACCAATGAAGTTACCGCGTTCGGGGCAACCGACTAAGTTCCCGCGCCCAGGGCAACTGACGATCTGACGACCGAGAATCTTGCGAGTGGAGACCCTTTAACAATGTTGACAACTCCAACTCCGGAGGCTATGGTTTCCCCTAAATTGATTTTGTCTGTTGGAACCCTGAACGTTAGGACGCTTACTAAACAAGGCAAAATAGATCTGGTCACAAATGAACTAAACTGATATAAAAGGGATATTGTGGGACTTTTAGAAACCCACCTCCCTACCACTGGTGAAGAAAGGATCGGCAACACTAGTCTGATAGTGTCTGGGAGAACCGCCACGTCCA
>CM051273.1:18260755-18273255 GCA_027921565.1 Artemia sinica
TTTCTTTCTTGAAGTGGGGCAGTCAACATTGAAATGTATGCTTATAAATTATTGAATATTGAAAGTATTAATGAAACGGGACCTAGAGTGCCTAAGGTGGTGGTGGAAATTACAAGAGGCTGCCGGCTTTCCCTAAAATGGGACGAGATGTATGCTGGATATGTTATAACATTAAGCAAATTCAAGTCGGAAGAACAATTATGCCTTGCGTCTAAGGTGAATATAGTGCATATACAGAGACTACAAGATGGATCAAACGCGCTAGCGAAAATATATTGAAGAGAATAATTTATAGAAAACGGTTAGCCTGTATTTGGGAGTGAGAGTGTTAAAATGGATAGATTTAAGAACCGGATAATCTTACGTAATCTAGTAAAATTAGAAAAATGGTTAGTTTTAGATAATGACTTTCTGGAATTATCTTTTAATATTTTCTCGAGAAATGCTGAACGATATAATGGGAACCGATTCCCCATCTTTGGACTATTGTAGGAAACTTAGTCCTTGTGGCCTCCAAGATCTTATTCAATTGATAGGTATATTAATTGAGACAAAACAAATTGATATTGTGGTTTTGCTCTTATCCACTACTTAGACGGGGATTTTCCGACGTTCCCTAGGAGACATTTTTATCGGTCCCGAGTCAGTTTCTTTTTGGAAGTGAGACAGTCAACATCGAAAAATGTTTTACACATGCCCATTATGTTTGCATTCTTTGGGCTTCTGGTCATCCTGTGAGAATTGTACTTTTGCTGATGACTATAATGAAAAGTGTATATTTTGCAATCCATGTAAATTGCATAGAGGATATGCAGTGTAAATTGAAGACTGTAATTCATATCTTGAAGAAATTTGTGACTCTCATAATAGAGGATTCTTATGCTCCAATTGTCACTATGATAAATATGATGAATGGGAAAATAATTACCCTGGCATGATTGTGAAAAACCCTAAACGTGAGTTCAGTTTATTTTTAAGAGCTTTAAACTGTTTTGGGAAGAAGAACCTGGTCTACGCTTCAATCGCTAGAATAATAAAAGAGTCTAGTTTTTACGACATCGCTGTGAATATACTGGCTACTTTGATTATAAACCTACACGCTTCTATTTGGCTCTTACAGAAAGTGATTCTTCATATGAGAATTTTGTATGTGACTGTGCTTCAAATAAGCAAATTGAAACACGTGAATGTTATTATATAAATCAGGGTACTCTTATTGACTTTACAAAGAGATTTAATAAAAATGAAATTACACTATATTGTAGAAAATGTGACTCTGACTTTGCATGTCAAGATGAATCTTACTTAGGAGCCAAGCCTGTGTGTATATACATATATATTATTAACATATATATACCATTCATTATATTGCATTTACCACTGTTTTATTAGAATAATAAAAGAGTGGTGAATGTAAATTATTTATATCGTTTATATCTACATATTAAATTTTATTTAAACCCTCCTAGGAGGGTTTCTATGGTAACACAGAGATATTGATTTATATTTACCCTGGAATGTTTGATGTTCCAGGGTAAATTAAATCATTATCTCATTTAAAACAGTTTAAAATTTAATAGAATTAAAAGCTTATTTATAGTATTTTTTTAGGATAACACGAGTGTCAGGATGTAAAAAAATACTACGGATAAGTTTATATCTGTTTCATTAAATTACACTTTTTATTTAATATAGAAATAATGACGTTCTGTATAGATAAATTAGTTTCAAAATTTAGATCCAAAAACCCTTAAAATTGCTTGAAATCAGCTTAAAAGTTAATTTTAGGGAACTCCGTGCTCCACTTTTACAATATTAATGAGAGGTTCATTGAATTTACTCCGAAAAATAGCCCTATTCAAGACGTAACCCTAAAGTCTGAAAAACTACAAATTTTAATTTGCCCCAATTTTGACTCCCCAAAACTTCTGAGATAGATATTTTGGCCCCTGTTCAACCAGAATGCCTTAAAAAAGATTGGTAAAATCATTTTTGATAAATAGAGTATTGCCTGTGCTAATTGTCATGAAAATTTAGTTTTTTCGTAATATGTATTTTGAGTGCTATTGAAGTAGTATTACACTACAAAGTTTGAATAAACCACCGAGAAAGACTCCTCCCTCGTACCGCTTCCACTATGGAGCGCTCTCGGGGGGGGGAGTCTTTTTTGTTTGGCTAAATAAAAGAGTAAGCTAAGTTAAGCTACTGGGCTCATACCCCAATGATAGAGAAATCTCCCTTTAAATGATTAAATGATTATGCTTATTTTTTTCCTACATCCCTATAGTATCTGCCCACTCCTACTTAGGTCTGTGGATTAGAATAGAGATGAACTCCTTGAGATTTATTCCAATTATGATTGAAGAGGGAAAGGAAAATAGATTAAAATATTTTTTAATTCAATCAGTAGCCTCGGTCATCTTTTTAGCAAGTACTCTAAATCAGGCATTCTCATTCTTATTCCCCCTTGCCTTATTAATTAAGATCGGAGCAGCCCCGTTTCACATGTGGCTAGTGAATATTTTTAAGTCTATATCATGGAAGATCTTAGTCCTCTTAATAACTTTTCAAGAAATTGGACCTCTTCTCAGATTAACTATAATCCAGTTTACACACTCTTTTTTGTCCTTGTCAGAGCAATTATCAGAGGACTAGGGGGTCTTAGCCAATCCAACCTCCTTCTAATCATAGCTTTTTCCTCTGTTAGACATTTATCCTGGCTTATAATTAATATAACCGGACTTTTTTTGGTGTCAATTTATTATATCACTTGCTTAATTATTCTTTATTTTGTAGTAGCTTTATTACAACAGAGGGGGTTATTTTCTCTAACTCAGATAGGTGACAACACTGACAAAACCCGACTAACTTACAAGGCTTCGATTTCATTTGGTCTCCTCTCTTTGGCTGGACTATCCCCTTTCCTAGGGTTTTTTTATTAAATGAGTATCTCTAGATATAAACATCTTACCCCCTATTATTGTGTTGGCTCTTGTTATATCTTCATGTCTTTCAGTCTATTTCTACTTTAAGATTGCTATAAGCTCTCTCCTATTTCCCTCAGAAATAAAGTCTAAAAACATAGAAGTTTTGGTGATTTTATCGATAGTATTTAATATCCTACTTCCCTTGTTCTTTTTGTAAAGCTTTAAGTTAATTAAACTATCAGCCTTCAAAGCTGGAAATAAGAGATTTTTAAGCTTTAGTTTCTCTATACCTTGCGTAGACAAGGGTATTATCTACATAATTACAGTATCAACGTAATCCTTTTTATCAGGCACCTCATCCCTATTCGTTATATATGAAATATAAATTCCTCTTTAGGAATCAAAATCCTACGTGCGCAAAACAACCCTATATATATATATATATATATCATCCTTTATAATATATATATATATATATAATATATTATATATAATATATTATATATATATATAGTATATATATATATATATATATATATACATAATAATATATATATATATATATATATATTTATATATATATGTATATCTGCAAGTGCTCTACTGTCTAATGATAATTGAAAGAAATCTGGGCTATTATGCCTAGGGAATGACCATCTCAAGATTTGCAGTCTTACATTTTTTAAACTACTAAGCCCGTGGCTAACTTTAGTAAAGGGAAGTTTCCTTAACTAAATTTACAATTTAGCACCTATTATCGGCCACTTTACTTAAGCAATGTTGATTTTACTCTACAAATCACAAAGGCATCGGGACTTTATACTTTATTTTCGGAGCTTGAGCAAGGATAGTCGGGACTTCTTTAAGCATACTTATCCGGGCGGAATTAGGTCAACCCGGCTCCTTAATTGGTGATTAGCAGGTGTATAATGTTATTGTGACGGCTCATGTATTTTATAATCTTTTTCATAATTATGCCTATCCTCATCAGAGGATTTGGTAATTGACTATTCCTATTATATTAGGAGCCCCTGATATGGCTTTTCCCCGTCTAAACAACTTGAGATTTTGAATACTCCCACCCTCCTTAACTCTCCTTTTAGTAAGATCTATAGTTGAAAGAGGGGCCAGAACCGGATGAACAGTCTACCCCCCTCTTTCCTCCGCCATTGTCCATGCTGGACCTTCAGTAGATATAGCCATTTTCTCTCTTCACTTGGCCGGGGTCTCCTCAATTCTAGTTGCTGTAAACTTCATTACTACTATTATTAATATATGACCTCAGTCAATAGCTATTGACCGTATACCTCTCTTAGTATGGGCGGTAGGAATTACAGCCGTCCTTTTACTTTTATCCCTCCTGGTCCTAGCGGGGGCTATTACCATATTGTTAACTGGCCGTAATTTAAACACTTATTTCTTTGATCCCGCAGGCGGGGGGGGGGCCCATTCTTAACAAACATCTATTTTGGTTTTTTGGTGACCCTGAAGTGTATTTTACCCGGATCAATCCGGGTATTTTACCCGGATTTGGCATATCTCCCATCTTATTAGTCAGGAGAGAGGAAAAAAGGAGGCATTTGGAACGTTAGGTATAATTTATACTATACTTGCTATTGGGATTCTTGGCTTTGTTGTCTGGTCCCATCATGTATTTACCGTGGGTATAGACGTGGACACTCGAGCGTATTTCACTGCTGCAACTATAATCATTGCGATCCCCACTGGAATTAAGATTTTTAGATGGATCGGGACTCTCCATGGCACACGACTTACTATAACCCCACTCTATATTATGAGCCCCTGGATTCGTCTTCTTGTTCACTATAGGGGGGTCTTACTGGAATCGTCGTTTCAAGCTCTAGAATTGATATTGTCCTCCATGACACTTATTATGTTGTTGCTCACTTCCACTGCGTTTTGTTAATAGGGGATGTCATTGCTATTATATTCGTGCATTGGTTTCCCCTTATGAACTGGACTAAGAATGAATCAATTTCTTCTCAAGGTTCATTTTTTTATTATATTTTTAGGGGTAAATTTAACCTTTTTTCCACAACATTTTTTAGGTCTTGCCGGGATACCACGCCACTATGCAGACTACCCTGACACGTATGCCTCATAGAATTGAATTTCTTCACTAGGGAGAGTTATATCTATGGTTGCCACACTTATATTTATTTTTTGCATCGGAGAAGCTATGATTACCAAACGAGTTAATGTCTTCTCACTAAATATAAGATCGAGTGTAGAGTGAAACCACCCCCACCCACCTGCTGACCAAACTTACGAAGAGATTACTATAATTTCTACATTTTAAAGTGGCAGAAACAGGTATGCATTGGATTTAAGCTCCAAAGATGGGTAACCCCTTTAAAAATGTCTCAATGGTTTCAACTGGGCCTACAAAACGGAAATTCACTCCTCATGGAATAACTTATCTTTTTCCACGATCATGCCATATTAGTAGTAATTCTTATCACTTCACTTGTTGGATTTTTCCTGGCCGCGCTGCTTTCCAATAAGTTTCTCCATCGTTACCTTCTTGATGGGCAGGCAATCAAAACAGTATGAACTGTTATTCCTGCTATCATTCTAGTGGCTATTTCCCTCCCCTCTATTCATCTTCTTTACTTAATCGATGAGATTCATAATCCCGCCCTAACAATTAAAGTAACAGGGCACCAATGATATTGATCTTATGAGTATTCTGATTTTGATGGTATCCAATTTGACTCTTACATGATTCCTTCAAATGAGCTTTCTAAGGGCATATATCGTTTGCTTGATGTGGATAATCGCATGTGTGTCCCTTATAATCAAGCTATCCGTCTGATAATTACTTCAGATGACGTTCTTCACTCGTGAGCCGTACCATCTTTAGGTATTAAAATGGATGCGGTCCCGGGCCGGCTTAATCAATCCGGACTCTTAGTAAATATACCCGGGGTATTTTATGGCCAATGCTCTGAGATTTGTGGCTCTGGACATAGTTTTATACCTATTGTAATTCAGTCTATTGGAGAAGGAGATTTCCTGAAGTGACTTGAGTTACAGATTTCATAGGGTGGCTGAAGTTTAAGCGGTAGCCTCTTATGCTTTCTCATGGTGATTACCCCTGTGGAGGTAGAGACTTAGTTTAGTAATAAATATAAGGTTGTCAACTTTAAGAAGCCAGTGGTAGTTTATTATCCCCCAAATAATACCGCTTCCTTGAGTTATAATCTTTTTGCCTCTGTACTCCTCTTATGAGTTATTATGGCTGTAGTCTTTTTCCTTTATCAACCTCGTCCAGTTTCTTCTACTAGGGCGTTGTTTGATCGAGCTGTTTACCCGAGTTGAAAATGATAACAAATCTGTTTTCAGTATTTGATCCCTCTTCCTCTTTATTATCTAACTGGTTGAGAATGCTGACCCCGCTCTTATTTATAGCAATAATTTTTTGAATAATCCCCTCGTGACCTCAATTTTTGATTAAGGAAGTCTTAAATGGCCTAAACCGAGAAATGTCGCTACTTATAGGACCAACTAGACTTGGAGCCAAACATCCTAGTATTTGCCATTTTTTATATATTCTGTTTAATAATTTTGTTGGTTTATTTCCCTATATTTTTACTGCCACCCGACAGTTAACAGTCACCTTAAGATTAGCGGTACCCCTATGAATTTCTTTTATCATTTACGCCTTGATTAGAGAGACTCTAAATGCCTTGGCCCATCTTTTCCTATTGGGAACACCAGCACCTCTTATACCCTTCATAGTACTGATTGAAATTATTAGAAACCTTATTCGGCCTATCACCCTCTCTGTGCGACTCGCAGCCAACATAATTGCAGGTCATCTTCTTCTTACTCTTTTAGGGAGTCAGGGTACTATAGAAAATATCTACATCACCACAGCTGTAATCTTTTCGCAAATTATTCTCTTAGTGCTAGAATTCTCTGTGGCTGTTATCCAGTCCAATGTCTTTATGACTTTAATGACTCTTCTATGCAAGAGAATAATGAATCAATTGAACCACCCCTATCATTTAGTTAACGTTAGACCCTGGCCCTTAGCCACAGGTATGGGAGCCTTTGTGATGACTTCAGGACTTGTCAAGTGATTTCACTCTTTTGACAGAATGTTGTTCATCACAGGGCTGATTACAGTTATGTTTGTTTCCTATCAGTGGTGACGTGATGTCTCACGAGAAGCTATTTTTCAAGGAATACATTCAAATAAAGTTGGCTTCGGCTTACGATGGGGAATGATCCTGTTTATCACTTCCGAAGTTTTACTTTTTGTATCTTTTTTTTGAGCATTTTTTCATAGAAGTTTGTCACCAAATATTGAAGTTGGAGCTTTATGGCCACCAATCGGGTAGAGAGATTTAACCCGTTTCAAGTCCCTTTGCTTAATGCAAGAATTATTCTGGCCTCAGGGGTAACAGTAACTTGGGCCCACCATGCACTCATGGAAAATAATTTTGATCAATGTTTTCCAAGGCTTTTACTGACTATTCTTATAGAGGGTGCACTTCTCGTTCCTGCAAGGATTAGAATATATAGAAGCCTTTTCACTATTGCAGACAGAATTTACGGATCTACGTTTTTTCTAGCAATAGGATTTCATGGCCTTCATGCACTTATTGGTACTATCTTTCTTATAATTTGCATGATACGCCATGCTAAGTGCTACTTCTCTTCTCAACATCACTTTGGGTTTGAAGCTGCGGCTTGATACTGACATTTTGTCGACGTTCTCTGATTATCTCTTTATCTCTCTATTCAGTGGTGAGGGGAATAAAATCTTTCAAGTATAGATATTATACTTGACTTCCAATAAAGAGAACCTGATAGGGAAAGACAATTCTTTTAGTCTGATTAAGAATTTTAATCCTTGTATTTATTATGTTAGCCCTAGGGGTATTAGTGAATAAAAAAACCCTCTGTTGATCGTGAAAAACGTTCTCCTTTCGAACGTGGCTTTGATCCACTAAATTCTTCTCACACTCCTTTTTCTGTTCGGGTTTTCGTCACTACCCTAATTTTCCTAATTTTTTATGTAGAAATTACCCTTCTCTTGCCCTTAGTGTTTCTGGATATTTCACCCATAAGAACCTATCTAGTTATTTTCTTTTCTCTTATTTTTGTCATTGGAGTGCTTTATAAGTGGAAAGAAGGTGCCCTTTGATGAATTAAATAGGTGTTAGTTCTACGAACCTGCTCTATAAGGAGAATAGTTTAAGTAGAACATCGGGTTTGCATCCTGAAAGAGGATATTCCTTCTCTCAGAGTAAGAATTTATAATATCAAGCCCAGTTTTAACCTGAATTAAGGCCCATTGGCCTCACTCTTTAGCAGAAGCTAATAAATAGCGCTTCACTGTTACTGAAGAGCGAGGGACAACCCTGCTAAGAGGCAGGAAGAAGGAAGGGAGCTGCTAACTCTCAAACCGGGTAGTTAAATTCTACTCATTGCCTATTTATGCAGTATAAATAATACAATACGTTTTAATGTATAGATTGACATAGGTCTTTTAAATATTTCCAGGAGTAACCCACCCCAACATGTTCAGTTTTGTGCTCTTACTAAGCTATGGAAATACATGAGTAGTAGAGATAGTAGGGAGCCTAAAACGAGTATCTTCTACGGGGAGGACGACAAGAATAAAAATAGGGATGATCCCCACGATATGTTTTCATAAACTATGGATGGGCCCATTTCTTCTACCCAACCCTGGTCCCCCTCATAGAAAAGGAGTTCCCCTGCAAGCAAAGGAATTAAGCCGATGTACCCTGTAATAAATGGTAAAAATAATATGCTTCTTAAATATTGTCTTTAGTTAAGGCTACGTAATTTAATGAAATAGGGTAATCTAACCCCCACCCGAACCAAAGATAAAAGTATGATTTTCTCAAATCCCCCCAGAATAGGTCTTCTATCTCCCAGGAAGCCCCAATAAAAAAACTAACCTGCCGTAACAGCCCCTCAATAAAGAGTAAAGAGGGGGATTAAATAATTCCCTTCTTCATCCCTGTACTGACAACTCAGGTTGTAGTTGTAAGAACATAGACGCACTAAAGCAGTTCGAGACGAATAAACTCTAGTTAGGAGACACGAGGCTAATATAAGAGCACAGAGCACTAGGAATAAATATAAATAATTCTTATGAAGATTCAATAATTAAGTCCTTTGAGATGAAGCCAGATAGAAACGGAAATCCCATAAATCTTAATGAAGATAGAAGAATAATATGACTTGTGTATGGAAGTATTTTAACCACCACCCCCCCCCCCATTTGGCGCATATCCTGTACACCTAATGAATGAATTACCACCCCCGAACATACGAAAAGAAGAGCCTTGAGAGTGCATGAGCAAATAAAGGAAAATAACAGAATAATGTTAACCCTTAGCCCAAAGAAAATATTATCACTCCCAATTGGCTCAGCGTGGAATAATGTGTGGTCTTACTTATAAGCGTGGATAATGAAAGACAATAGGAGAAACCTCTCAGTAACGAAAAATAATGAGGAAATGTGTTGGTAGAACTGTTTTGTCGGGACACCCAATTAATGTGAAATAGTTAGTTCTAAGCCTATTAATTAGTTACGAGTATATTGGAGGCAGGGGGGGGGGTGCAGGGGTATATTTTGATCTGCCTCCACTAAAGTCAAATGTTTCTTGGATTGTTCCTACAATTATATTTTTTTTAATTCACTTATTTATGTTTGTTTCGTATTCCTTTGAGACCAATTTCAGAGTAAAAGGCTGTAAGGATAAAATTCTATGAGACACTAATTCTATGAAAAGACTAAAGCCGTGTAGTTATATTTAGCGTTGAATCCTGATGAGCTGCTGCCACTTATCGTCTCTGATGATTACCTATACGTAGAAGAAGAAATCTAAAAGGACACAGTGTTTTGTATAAACATACACATTTTATTAATAAACAAATTTACATACATTTTCAAAGCATTTCACTTTTAGGGCACCGAAATTTATATTATAGAGGTAGGAAAGAGTATTTTCAACTAGAAAGTCATTCAATCGAGGGTTGTCACCATATATCTTGAGAAATTCCATGTAAATATGCCCGCGATTTCTTAAAATAAAACATAATAGGCCATCAAAACCACAGCTTTTCGTTGATAGCTCTTGTACCCACTTTTGATTTTGAATAATATATTTTCCGCTCTGCTTGAGAAAATTTTTAATGTAAGGTGTGTAGAATGTATACGGTAGGCCAAGCGGCAAAAAAACAATCCTTATTTATTCTTGTTTGAATGATACATAACCAATGCCCCGTCTTTACTGTTGATGGACTGCTATTGAAAATAGTAATGGTATTGTCAAAATGTTGAACATGCTTCAGGAAATCTGAAGGTATGCAATAGGACTTATATTTGGACATGTAGGGGTCCTTATTGAATGCACTGAGTATTTGATTCGTGTTGACAGTGCCAAGTCTAATAAAACACTGCCATCAAGGGTAATTTCCCAATAGGTTTAAAATTGATTTAACGAGAATATTGCAATACTTTCCTCCACAGGCCCGATAAAGTACACTCTGACCGCACATTACCCGTCCAGACAATACTCATATCATGAGTACCGGACAAATCCAATAGAATGATACCGTGAGTTTTTGCGAACATTTCTTCAACTGTACCGTTTTCGAATAATTGAGAACCTCAATCTAGAGATTGCATTGTCAATTCAAATAGGGTCCTGTAGGATTTATAAAAGGATAAATTGTAGAGAGGAATTCCATTAACTTTACAAACAAGTGATGAAAGACCAAACAGTTCAATTTTATGCGGGGAATCTGTCCATGACCCAACAGCACTAGCACTTTTTACAAAAGCTAATGCCAATTTTGAAGGGATTTCGCCATTGATAAATGACGAATCGGTATAGATACGCGTACCTGTAGCAATATGACTCTGATTCGTGATTGTATGAGGCACGAGCAATTTGATATTATTTCCAGAGGCTCTTAATTTTTCAATCGCCAAAGCAACAGAACTCATAACTTGTTGTTTTCGTAAATGAAGTATTGCCGGCGTGAGACAGACTGTTACATCGGGTGCAGCACCCAGTACTTTTTGCATAGTATAACTGGATGGCGTTAGTTGTAGTTTTAGATCAATATTTACATTTGGAGGCAGTAGTAAAGGTATATTAAATATCTCACGATTTAATTTCTCAACTAAATGTAAATCTTTAGTTGTCACATATCTAAGAATATTAGTGATGTCAGTATCTGTTTTATATTCATAATCCAGTGCTTGTCCCCTGAACAGCTTATAAGTCATTGGAGTCATTAACATGAATTGTATATAACTTGCATAATCTGAAAGATTATTGCTCGTGCTCACCAGTGTTATATTTATGTAGACACTTATTTGTCTAAATCAATTGTGTAGTACATAATTTTCGTAGGATAACCTCTTCGTTGCACTTGGTTTTTCATTGTTAGATTTCCTAATAATGACATTTAAATCTATAAATTTCGAAGTCAAATAAATGAAGTACTCTTCACGGGAATAAATTTGAAAATGGACATTTTCAGAGAGCGGTTGTTGCGGTTAAAATTATTCATAGCATCCATGTTTTACTCTGACATCTACATTTTCTGCAATGAAAAGATTTAGAGATGAGGTGACTGAAGGGGGTGAATCTTTATGTGGTAGATATGGCATTTTCTAGGAAAAGAAATCCTTTTTGGATATTTTTATTTTCTTTGATGCTTTACACTTCGGGGCTCAGTTGAGATTGATGAGTGATGAGGTCTTTCGCACCCTTTTTAAACCTTTTCCGCGTTGTTTCAATCGCTCGCCAAGGGATCACGCGCTTCACCTGAGATTTTGCGAAACACTTCCTTGGATATCCTTTCCAGAGCTCCAAACATGTAATGTAGAGGATGAAAAATACGTTGCAACCAGTGCAATATATTTTTTAAGCGAAGGGTAGTGCAGAGCGAAACAGCTTAGCAAACCAATTGCCGAGACCGTAAACGGACACTGACAAAATACACTTATAATAGTCCATTCAATGCCCCAATTGACGTGGTCCAGGATTAGCAACATTGCAATCAATATCAGGACATACAAACTGAGTTCTATTAGCCATTTCACTGAATGGGTAAAAAAAGACATGTAATTATAATATATATATAATAATAGATAATAGACTTGCATGTCAAGATGAATACAAGTTGAATACTATTATATATATAATATAATATATCGTATGTATGATCTTTTCTTTGAATATCATATGTATTTTTAAGAACCCAATCTACAAGAGCAACTTCATACCTTCCCTTAAATTTAATGGCACGGGAGAGTTTTGTCCAAAAACCACTCGTTTTATTCATATCGTCATAAAGAGGATCGGAAACTTTGGACATGAATGTCGCATAACAACCTTCAGGAATTATCAACGTCTTCAGCGGGTATCCACGAATCAAAATCAGAGTTGTATCCTAGACAGTGAACAAGCAACTGTCGCTTACCCTTGTGAGTACGAGTCTTTAATACCTTTTCAACTTGATAGATTTCGCTATTTCCAAATTTTTGTAATT